>CP139504.1:269918057-270113067 GCA_021014915.2 Artemisia tridentata subsp. tridentata
CGGGGTGTCTAACAATCTTAATGTGAACATAGTATATGATCATGAAAAGGTGCCCAAATACTTAGATGACACAATAGCAGTAGTTATGTTTAACCCACGTCGCCCACATTATGTTACGCATTATGCTAAATATTGTAGAAAAATTCAATTCACAGAGAAATCAATCCAGAAATCTTATAAACCAAGAGAAATTTCACGAATAAAACTTTTATTTGTCACATATTCTGTTTGAATATACAACTTGGGATTGAGTTCTTGTTCTAACTCCCAAAAAAAAAAACTGAGAAGAGTGATATATATAGTGGTTCTAGTTGCAATTTTCACGAGCAATTCCAACACGTGAGTTGGCAGTGTCAAACAAAATCCTTAAGTTCTGTTGTTGCAAACTCGCAATGACATTCAGCACCGAGTTGACATTATTTGTAGATGCCATTGCCAAGCAAGCAAGGCTCCCAGCACTACTATGTATCAACGTGTTTTCCATTGGTAGAACTATGTTCAATCCTGTAAAATGCAATGTCACCTTTGGGGCTAAATCTTCATGTGTAACTGTGAAACATGTGTCAAACGCTCCTAATGAAGTAAATGGTCCTTGTGTTTGGTTTCTGAATGCCTCTTTGATAGCATTATAGGCAGCAGGCACAAATTGACTTATTACTGTACCAGAATCGATGATTGTTCCACCACCAGTAGTTGCGTTTAGCGCTAGTAGCTCTGGAGCTATAGGTACCTTGACTCGACCCACACTTACACCTGTGAGATTCACAAAGTATAATGTAGGTCGACGCGGGTTTTTAAGAAGTGGTGTGTATTTAATACTTTTAGGTTGGCCAACTGGGCCGAGCCTAAGTGTCCCCGAAAAATAGTAAGATCTAAAACTAGGCAAGCAATATGAGAACACACCGCCGTAAAATGTTTCAGATTGGGAAAGCACGGAAAGAGCTCCACGACCCAAGCCCAACAACCCTTGAGGAGGGATTGATTTACCCGAGACGGCACCAATGCACCCAAAAAGATAGCTAGGTAGTGTGTCATTAGCCAACATAAGAAAATCACGTGACAATGTAGCTGAAAATGAAGAATCGCCACCATATGGTTGGTTAAACAAGCAACTACCTGTTGTGGGTGTTGGGCATGAAAGCCCACGGACTTGTGTGCACTCAGAAGTGCCACAATCCACTGGGCCATAGGTCTCCGACTTGTTTGGGGTGAACACATGGGACGAACAACCGGTGCATCCACTGCATGGGACCCATGCAGTGTCTGCACTAATGTCCAACACCATAAACATCATCTGACCAGGTGAGCCAATTCTCACACGTACCACATAGTTACCAATATTTACGACTTGTCCTGGTGCAATTGGCACGGGAGTTGCAAATTGTGTGGTAAGTCGGGTTGATAAGTATGCTAGCCTTTGATGGTCTTTGGAGGCCATGTTGAGGACCGTAGTGGTCCATGATGAAGTTGGTTTTTGTGACTCGAATGGTGAACATTTTCCATATATATGGATAATGGAAAGATCTGAGTTTTCCGATTCGAAAGATGGACATGGATCAAAGGCTCTTGTGGCAGAAAGAAAAGCTAAGAAGAAGATAGCAAAAATAGTTGAGTCCATGACTTTGGAGTTTGGATAAATTTGCTCTATCTTTACTCTATATGTAAGAAACCATTTTGCATGTGAATTGACAATAATACCCATGGGTCATTATTCTTCTTCAATTCTTCCTGGATTATTGGCAAGATGTTCAGTGATTTTTTTGGAACGCAAATTAAGTCAATTAGTACAAGGTTGTCGTATTGGTAAAACTTGAACTATCTTCAAAATAATGTTTTATATAATATTGATTGGAGTCTATTTACCCGTCACTAATTCATGTCATATATAGTTTAAATACCGGATTAGTAAACACACTTTGTTAATGCATACATGCATGGTTTCTACTTTCTACTAATATAACTTTCCACCTAACATACTTGACTTTTAAATATCCTAGGTAAATGGTCCAAAGATAAGTCGAAAAAACACCTTGGCATTGGCCCATCGGTGGTCCAAAATCCTTTATCTTTATTCATGAATTCCTAGTTTATACCAATTTATAAAAAACTCGTCTTATCTACATTCTTTAGCTAATCATCCCTAAAATTTATTAAAAATGAAAATAAGCATGCAACGATCGTCTAAGTCATTGCATGAAAACTTTTTCATCGAGATGATAAAGAAATGTTGTGCACGCATGGTGTAAGGTGTTAGGTTAAGTGCTATATAGGGCCGTCCCGTGGATTTTGGAGGCCTTGTGTCATATTATGCTTGAGGCCCTTGAACAATATGTGCAACAAAATCAGTAAATAACTAGACTAATTATGCAGAGTAAATTCTTAATCAATTTGATAGTAATTTCTTTACTTTTTGTTCGTCTTATAATACATCTTATATATATTTTTTAATATATTCCAAGACTTGTAAAAAATATCTTTTAAGTCCAAATGACTAACATTGAGTTTTTTTTTTAAGATATGTGCAGATTTTTTGAAACATACTTATAGCCAAAACAATTTGTTACAAATTGATGGTAGCGAGATAATTTTTGAAGATTAGAATATAATTTTTATATATTCTACTTTCGGACTGTTTTGACTTTTCCGTAAAAGATGCTAAAGTGCTAAATAAAATAGTGATAGGGGTTAAACTTGTAATTTACCAAAAGTAAAACAAAAAACTTGGGTTTTGTGTCATCCCCTTCACTGGAAGTGGAACTATATCTCTGCATACTTTTACTCCATTAAAAACGATATTTTAAGCTCTGTTTCTTGAATCTCCCACTCATATCACTAAATTCTAACGTTGTAAAACGTATTTACTCCTCCATATAACACCATTTTACTGTATAAAAACGTAAAAAAACGAGTTTATACTAACGCCACAGATCCAGAAATTAGGGCCCTAAGAAAATGGAGGCCCTGTGCCGTCGCACACCCTACACATGCTTAAATCCGGCCCTGGTGCTACAAGACGTCGTACAAAATGATGATATGAACACATATATTAATTGTTTCAAATAGAAATGAACTTGCTTGATATAAAACGACGCCTAAAAAATAAAACTATGACCAATAAAAACCCTAAATAAACATTGCTCAAAATCATCGAACTCAAGTATTAATTATTGCATGGTTCATTGGTGGAATTATGTGACGATTCATACTCTATGCGTATAGAACCCTAACTTTTTTGTTAGGGTTTTCGATTCATAATTGATCGTGTATGAGTGGTGTAGTCTTGTTTACGGGGCTGTTATTGAGAAGTTTGGTATTGGTTGCGGGTTTACGAGGGAATGGAAAGAGGGTTTTTGAAGAGTGGTTCGGATACTCAGTCAAGTAACAAAGGACAGGAGGGATCAACGAGTGGATCAGATAAGGGTACTTCAGGAGAAGAAGGCATCAATTCTATCTTGAATAATTTCACGAATACGATAAAAAACATGGAGAGTTCTACTGATAAAGCTACTACAAGTGTTCCTATGGTTACATCGTTTGCGTCTATGTTTAAAGATACTACGCCTAAGAAAGTTGTGAAGATTTCAGAGACGAGGAACGCGAATTATGTGGCTGGAGCGAATGTAACAATCCCTATGGAAGTGGTGGACGAGGTAAGTAACAGGTTTGCTAACACTTTCTACGGATATTTAATTGGAAAACGTCTAGCATTCCCAATTGTTGAAAATTATGTGAAAAATACTTTGGCTAAGTTTGGTCTACAAAAGGTAATGTTGAATAATGGTTTCTTTTTATTTCAATTTGCGACTAAAGAGGGTATGGAGAAGGTGTTGGAAGAGAGACCGTGGTTGATCCGTCTTGTGCCTATATTTCTGAACATTTGGACACCTAATTCCAAATTAACAAAGGACGAAATAACATCAGCTCCGGTATGGGTTAAGATTCATAATATTCCATTAGTTGCTTATTCCGAAGTGGGTCGTAGCTTGATTACTACGCAACTTGGTCGTCCCATCATGCTAGATGCTTATTCTAGTGTGATGTGCCATAAATCGTGGGGTAGGAATTCTTATGCTCGTGCTCTTGTTGAAGTCTCAGCTTCAACAGCTTCACTTGGTTCAATTGTGGTAGCGATTCCATATCCTAATGGATTTGGTCATTCATTGGAGACTCTTGATATCGAATATGAGTGGAAGCCGCCAAGGTGTGCAACATGTAAATTTTTTTTACCACAATGATCATAGTTGTCCTAAAAGTGTGAAATCGGTTGATAAACCATTGGTTGATGAAGAGGGTTTCATTGAAGTTGATAAGAAGAAAGGAAAAGGTAAGCTACAGGGTACTAATCGTCAGGTTGATGGGATTCGATTTCAAAAGCCTAAGGTTTCGTATTACTATAGGCCGGTAACTAAGCCAAAGAATGGAGAAGCATCGACTTCTAAGCCTTCTGTCCAATCGAATGCAGGTTCACCAACGGTAAATGTAGGTTCTACTTCTAGTAATGAACCTACTACTGATCCTACTAATAGTATGGCTCCTTCTCGGGATGTCCAAGGTAAGAATAATAATTTGATGGATGATATCAACCTTTTTTATTTGAAGAACAGTTTTGATGTGCTTACGGAACAAGATTCGGTTTTGGAACCTGTGATTGGCACTACATGTACTCCTGAAGATATCCCTAGTTCTTCCAGTGCCCCTCCTCCACCGACTATTTCTAAGCAGGTGGTTGAAGGTAAAAGGAAGGGAAACCCATTTTCTAAGGTGGGCGAATTGGTTGATTCTGATAGTGATGATGATGAGGTGTTTGAGCCAAATGATCGTATGGGATATTACTTTTCATCAGCAGGTGGAGGTAACGAGCTTGAAGACTATCTTTCTGATGATTATGCGGCTCAGGTTTATGACTTACCAGGGCAATTGGATGAGTTTTGCGATCAGTTTGATATCAAGCTCCAAGGCCGTGCTCGGAAATCATTTTTATTTTGTTAGTTCATAAGATTGGCATGTTTTCTTATGTTGTTTATTGGTTGTTCTAGTTGTTGGTAGCTAGTTGTTCATTTATTGTAAGTCATAAATGATATAGTTGTAGTTCAAGCGATTGCTTGAGGTTAATGTGATATTTCAGGCATATTCCATTGTACTTTGGTTTTTTGGAGTCCCTTTTACCAAAAAAAACTCACTTGATATGAGAAGTTATGTGTTGAAGATGTATCCATCCTAAATGCATACTCTATTAATCTTTTCAGGTTCTTATATCAATTTCATGTTTCTTATATAAAGTTGACAAAATTACTACTGTAATAACAATGGCGATAGGAAGTTATATATATTACTAGTATGAATTTATGACGATAACGGGTCAACTTATAACACAGGGCTCGGTGTTCATGGATCGGGTAATATCCGCAGTAACCGAAAACCGAAACTGAACCGAACCGAATTCTTAACCGAACCGAATTGGTAAAAACCGAACCGAACCGAACATTTTAATCGGTTTATGGTTCGGTTATGGGTTTAGCATATTGACAACCGAACCGAACCGAAAACCGAATTATAATTAATATTTAATATTTTTTATATATTAATTAAAAAAATATAACTTGACTAACCCTAGGTCCTATGATGTTAGGGTATTTTGTGTTCAATAGATGTTAAAACTTGTCTAGGTATGTCGTTTTGCATATATTTTGGCATACCGTCATGGGGTCATGTGCTATTCTCTAGGTTTAATCATTTGACATACATATCAATATGTGTATGCAAGACTGTTATGGTTCAATATTAGAGCAAATATAAATGTTGTTCAATATTCAAGTACAAAATTTCGGTTTTCGGTTTTGACCCATAACCGAACCGAACTTCGGTTCGGTTCGGTCACAAATATTTTCGGTTCGGTTCAGTTTTCGGTTATGACTCAAAAATTTTTTTTAACCGAACAACCCGAACCGAATAAACCAATTAACCGAGAACCGAACCGATGAACACCCCTAGCTCGGTCGGTCACGAGTACCAACTGGCCCGGCCCACCTTCTAAAAAGCCAAGAATTTTTATTTTTTTTTCCCGAATTATTTTGTACTAACGATAAGTAATAGGTTATAGGGGTATTGGATATTATTTTATAGTACAAAACAAAAAGAATTATACCAACCCTTATTTAGATAAGATAATTAAATTTTACTAACATACAAATAGTATCAACATGCTATTTAATATATTAGAAAAATGTTATTTTTTCGCAAGACGTTGATAATCGAAAATACTTAAGGGTGAGCATCGATCCAAAACCGCAACGGACCAGACCGAGACCGAATTGGACCAAAACCTTAGACCGAGGACCGGACCAAATGTGTTCGGTCCGGTCCTGTTGGTCCGGTCCGTTCGGTCCGGTCCGGTCCTTCGGTCGGTCCGGTCCAAGAAGGCATAATGGTCGGTTTTTACGTAAGACCGGACCGAGACAGAAATAAGGAAAATATTGGGACCGAGACCGGACTTATGGTCCTTCGGTTCAGTCGGTCCGGTCGGTTTTCTCGGTCTCGGTCGGTCTTGGGTCTGCGATGCTCAGCCTTAAAAATACTGACAGGCTTAAACAGTTCGTTTCAGTGTCAATATATAAAAATTTTGTTTACGCTAAATCAGTCGGTCTTGATCAAAGTTACAGGCGAACAATATCTAATTAAAGACCATAAAATGATCATACATGATATGGGGTGACCACATGAGCAGAGACTAAAAAGGGTTGTGGTCTTCTCATAATTTTTGTTTCTTCGTGTATTTTTATCAATTTTTATATGATAAAAAAAAATTGTTCCCATCTTACATCATTAGAATTACAATCAGCGACGAATCCACATAGGAGCCGGGTGTGGCACAAGCCACACCTGATTTTAGGTCAGGCAATGTAAATTCTTTATATACTATATCTTTTTTGTGCACGTGCAATTTTACCTGATAAATTTTTTATAAGGCGACTTTAGCACTCATAATCATAAAAAAAATATTATGCAACACCCTCTCAAAAATCCTGAGTTCTTCTCTGATTACAATCTTAACCCTCTTACAAAAAATTGTCAAGCTCCGCTACTGAGTGAGAAGATAATATAAATAAGAACTGATTTTTATAACCAAAGGCAACGAATGAAACACGAGGACATTGTTTGGAAACATTGAACAGAACAAAAATGCAGAAGGGGTCATTTTCAAATTATCATAAAGCAAAGGACAAAATTTTAAAAATGATTAATTTCAGTTTGGGCCCCAAAACTCACGAGTTTTCAGTTTCATTCCCATACAAACTTTGGCATGTGAATTGTGAAGTTTGAAATCCAGAGAATAATTGCATCCTTTCCTAGCAACTTAGCAAGTTGCATATAGTTGGCGCGAACTTTATAAGCTTATGGGAGTTTGAGCATTTAAAATAAGCTAGCTTTTGAAGTAAACTTCATTGACGTACAAGTTTTTTAGAGTCTTTAATTTTCATAAAAGCGTACAAAAAGAAGCTCATTAAATGTAGCTTTTTGAAGCTTGATCTTATGAAAATGTCCCCTTACATAAATACCCTTATGCATTTATATTGTGAATTATATATTTGTTCTCTTTTGTCATTTTACAATTATAGACTCTAGCTCTATCTACTTTACCAAACATGTGTGAAGATAAAAGCTAACTAAACGACACAGACAAATTTTATTCAATATAGAACGACAAATAAACAATTTAGATGAACCCTAGCATTACGTACAAAATTAATAATGAATTATGTTCAAACATAAAAAAGAAGTAATAAGAAAAGTACCCGAAATCAAAATCATCACATCAGACCTGCAAAGTTCAAGAATTGAATTAAGATCACATAGATTTGAGGATTGTATTATAAACATAAAATGATTAATCGTAGATACAAGAACGAAGAGGAAGCACGTAATGGTATTTTGAAGAGGCTAGAAGAAGTTTTTTTTTTTTTTTTTCGAGGGTGGGAAGAATGAGAAGAAGGCGGGGTTTAGGTCGCTTATGTTCTGATGGGCTTTGTTTTTTATTTTTGCTAAAAAGTCTCTCCGCCCATTTCAAAGATTTTTTTTCTTTTTTTTCTATTTTTTTTTCTTTCTTTTTTTTTATAAATATTTGACACATATGTTTTTTCACTAATGTTCTTAAAAAACAAAAATTCACTCGATGTTGACCATATTTTTTTGGTTTGACTTTTCAATTGGCCAATGAGAAGGCTTAATTACAAAATCGAGTCTTCTCATTGGACAATTGAAGCCCTCGATTTGGACTGAAATGAGTTTTCTTATTATATAAAAGGTATCTTCTTTTTTTTCTATAAGTCATCGACTTATGCTACGTTAATGTTACCAATTTACCATGCATAATAATGCATTTACGTACCTCACTGGAAAATGTATGTCCTTTCAATCTTTCATTCATATAGGGGAGCAATTATTTTCTAGATTAACAAATGTGAATCGAATTAACAAAGTTGATGTGAACGTTTTTCTGTTCTTTTTTTAACAAGTGATTTGTATAGAGCAATGTATGGGTCGTTAATTCGAGCATGGAATGATGGGAAAATAAAAATTTAAGAGAACTTCAGTGGGACTTGATGGAAGTTCGAACTTCGAACATCTAGATGGCAAGCCCAAGTTGTATAGATTATGTTCTTAAGTTAATGGGCTAGCTTCTGATTTATGGGCTTGTAACTTGAATGCCCCATGCACCCATTTGAGAGTTATGTCCTAAATATCATTAGTCCCCAATTCTCCAAATAGTGAATAAAGTTAAGTATCAAGAGTTTTGATCTTTTTGTAAACTTGATTAGTTTGACTAGCAGGGTACCCGCGCAATGCGGCGGCGGGTACCCGATAACTAAATATTGTGGCGAGCAAATGTTGTTCATTTATATGTTTTTCTAACAATAACTTTACGAAATAACGACAAAATTTTATTAAAATAACTATAAACCATAACAATGCAAACTATTTCATATTTAAATAAACATGAGGTTCAAATTAAAGAGAGTAGCATAAGTAGCATCTTTAAGACATAAATTTAAGATAGACGTCAATACAAAATAAAATGTAATGTACATAAACAAAAAATGCCAACTATTAATATGAATTATCAATCTCAATCATGTATATATAGAATTCACAAATTAACTTTTTTATATTTAAAGTAGTAGAGATACACAGTATAGAGTAGTAGTCAAAACGTATAAATAAAGCCCAATTATAAACCTTACACTTTTTCAATTCATATTCAGCCCAAGAGTTAAGTTCGTATTTTGTGGGTATCTCACAACCTCATCCAAACGTTATTGATAGATTTGATGGAATCTTGAAAAAAAAAAAAAAAAAAAAAAAAAAAAAAAAAAAAAAACTAAATGCCCTTCTTACCTTGCAAATATGAATCGTAGGCTTTTATCATAAGCCCTACAAATTCTAATAACAGAATATTGATCTACACAAACCATAAATTACACCGAGGATTCAAGATGAAGAACAACAAAGTCAACACACAAGCTTTCTGATTTTCAGTTCTTCTTGATGTAAGTGTTATTTTTTTATATGATGAGGTAAGAACATCATACTTATTTTTGTATTTTTTTTTTTTAATAAATTGCGTTTCTTTTTCAACTTGTTAGGGCTTTTCTTTAGTTTTTAATTAAGTTTTCAATTTGGTAGGGCTTATGTCTGTTGATATCTATATAATAATAATTGATTGCTTATTGGTCAATTAGAAGTATGAACAAATTATTTTTAGCAGTTTTTGAATTACCTATGTTGCTGCTATGATTATGTTTTATAAGATTAGCTGAATGTTTGAACCAGGTTATCACAAGTAGTAGGAATATGTGTATTTGTTTGATGTAACAGTCAATTAGGCATACATGAATTATATAAAAGAGTAAATCATGAATTTTCAATAGTAATCATTATTAAAAAAGAAACGCAATTTATTATAGAAATGCTTTTAAACAAAATAAAATGATTGTTAACGTGTGTTAATCATCATGTAAAACCTCTCGATACACCACGTTTGATGTGTAAACTCCGTCGACATTAAACTTCTTCGTAAAGTTGAAATTCCTCTTGAAATTCCTCTTGAAAGGGAAACGTAAAGTTGGCCATGTGAGAAAACCGGTATCGGAAGATAAACGCCAACGTTCGGAATTGTCTGTCCTTGAGCTTTGTTGATTGTCATAGCAAAGCTTAGCCGAACCAGAAATTGTTTTCTTTTCAACTTGAAAGGAAACATGTCGGCTTCAGATGGAGATAGAGGGATTCTTGGCAAGAATACCGGTTTACCAGCATGCTGTCCAACAGCTATTTCCGCATCAATTAGGTTTGGCTCAAACTTTCTGCATATAAGTCTTGTGCCGTTACATAATCCATCTGAGGGATCGAGGTTCCGTAAAAGTATTATTGGGCACCCAATTTTGAGCCGGAGAACATGAGGGGGCAAACCACTGACATTAAGCGAGTTTAAAAATTCCATAGGATAGAAATTGTTTTTGTCGTCTTGTGCTTCATCGAAACTGTAATAGATTTTATCGTCTCCACAAAATCTATCGATCAACTTTTCGTTAAGCTCGTCCACATGCTCATTTTTGGTTGATAATATCGCCCTAGAAATGATATAATCTAATGAATTTCCGTTGACCTGCAAAGAAGGAAAGATTGCATTGATCAACTCTTCCTTAGATAGGGCCATGTCATTGTCTGGAATGGTCATGTTATCAGGGATGCGAATGTAATTTTCGTCAACCACTTCTTCATCTCCATTGCCGACTCGTAAAAGAAAATCAGAAAACCATGGATCTATTTGCGCTCTCATATTCAAAGTCAACATAATTTTTTTAATCACAAACCATAGCGGTGACATTCGTAGGCTGGAGTCTACGATTTGTGCTCGCGTTCCGCGTCTCACGACCGGCAAAACTTGTCTAAAGTCACCTCCTAAGACCATTATTTTTCCACCAAAAGGTAGTCTCGTGCTTGTGATGTCTTGCATTGATCGATCTAGTGCCTCCACAGCTTGCCTCTTAGCCATCGAAGCCTCGTCCCATATGATTAGTGTGGCAGCTCTAAGCAGTTTTGCAGTCCCACTTTGTTTTTTAATGTTACAGAGTGAGTTATTTTCAAGGTTAATTGGAATCTTGAATCGGGAGTGAGCTGTTCTACCACCCGCCATGTTATTGGCTACAGCACCCGATGAAGCGGTTGCGAGTGCAATGAGACCACGAGACCGGACCTTTGTAAGCAAAGCTTTATACAAAAACGTTTTTCCCGTTCCTCCCGGGCCATCTATAAAGAACACGCCCGGGATTTGGTTATCCACATGCCTCAAGATCTCATCATACGCGTATCTCTGGTCAGAATTAAGAGAGTCAGAAGCAAACAAGTGTTCCTCTTCTACAACTATGGAGTACTCTTCTTGTAATTCCCGAACAACCCCAGATTCTAAACTGACATCGATGTTTAGTTTAGGAAGATCAAAATCATCAAGATCTTTACCCATAGACTGCAGAAAAACTTTGATGTCTTTTAGGACCATATTTCGGGCTACCTCCACATTTTCATACAGTCGTCTGTAATCTTCCAAAAAGGATTCGTAGTGGTCATCCCATAACTTTCGAACATCTCCCGGCTCACAAAAGATCAAAATAGTTGCGAATAACCTCCTAAGAGCGGGTGGAAACTGAAAAAGAGAACCCTCACCAAGACATGTCGATAAAGCATCATCATTCTCAATTAATCCTCTCTCGAGAGCAGCTCTTCGAAAAGTCTGGTACAATACGTGGTTAACTGTGTAGAGATCTTTCCAGTCCGTAGGCCCGCAAACATGTGACAGAAGTAAGCGCAGGTAGAATCGTTCTCCTTCTGCGGGATTAGCAGAAACCATTCTTCCCCTCACCGATCCTTTTTTTCGAGGATTCCAACGTCGCGTTGCCTTATTCCATGTGAAGTGCTTGGGAAAGTCCTTGTACAAGTATTGTCTCGCACCAACATTGAATTTATTCGTCTCAAAAAAAGCAGTCAGCATCGACCTCTAGTCTTTCTCCCTATCAACAATGTCGGTCAATATATCATCTTCTCTGAACCTGACCATTTGTTTATTTGGGAGATGAATTTGCAATGCCATCACATATGGTTGGATTTATGAAAGAGAGAAGCCAAAAATCCTCTAAATTGCCTTAGGGGGAGACACATAACGGGCATCTTGAAATCTCTTTATCTCGTTAATAACTATATTTTCACTATCTAGATCGACATGGACAACCTGTTTATCGCGACCCTTGTAAACATACTTAAATACGTACTTCACTGAAACAATACTCGAACATACCTCGACGTTTATGTGACAATTGAACATCATTAGCAACTTTGGGTTGTAAGGGACCACCCATCTGTTGTCTAGGGTATTTCCACGCATGTCCACTTTCATCCCGTTGTCTCTCCTTCAATATAATGGATACGAGTCCTTTCCTTGTGTTGTTTGCTCATTGAATTGCCTGGGGTATTTGAAACGACATTATTTCGGCTCACCCTGCATACAAGGGCTGTTGGTTCGTAAGCTTCCACATGGACCGTGGATCATGTGTTTTTTTACCAGCTCGTGCATTACCGGATGCCTTGTCGGGTCTGGAATTTCACTACACACGATTTTATCATACTGATCTGGATTCGACATTTTGTGAGCTGCTCTCATAATCAGGAGGAAATGAGCATGAGGTAGGCCACGCTTTTGAAACTCAATTACGTAAACATGTGAACCGATAACACCGAGTACACGCCTTTTGAAGAGTTGCTCCTTTAGATCCTCTAATTTGGCCCGGAACACTCTTGAAACAAGGTCTGGTCGATCTGGTGCAGCCTGACCAGGCAATAGCTCAGTTTGGATTTCTGGCCAATTTGGATTGCATGTCATAGTAAGGAATATATCAGGCTTCCCGTCATCTTGAACTAAGGTCATGG
This sequence comes from Artemisia tridentata subsp. tridentata, assembly GCA_021014915.2. Taxonomy (NCBI): domain Eukaryota; kingdom Viridiplantae; phylum Streptophyta; class Magnoliopsida; order Asterales; family Asteraceae; genus Artemisia; species Artemisia tridentata. The sequence continues at coordinate 269,931,033 of CP139504.1, forward strand.
CATCCAAAAATCGACGGTGCATGTCACGGGGTCCTCCAATGAACGACGCAGGCAACACAACTCGTTGCCCGAGTCTATTTGGTTGAACTTCACCAGCATTGACACAATCCACAATACCTTGGTACAAATCTGCTCTAATCTTTGTTTGGTTTCGCTCACAAAATAGCAAACGTGAAGTCTCAATCTTTATGTAGGTGTCAACGACAAACTGTTGTAACAATCGGCCACCTAATAAAAGCACGTTTGGAGTAGACCGAATCTGGAACTTGTAACAGTAGTACTCTCGCATGGTTACGGTCTTCCTACCCCCGATTTCGTTAGGCTCTACAAAGAATGAGGTGATTTATAATACTAAATATGATATTTATAAACTTTCAGTAATATTTATTAATTATAATTATAATTATGCAAAAAAAAATTCTGAGTGATATTGCCATACCTTCAGAATCTTCCTCGATATTTTCTTCATCCCCAATGATTTCGTCGATGGATTCGCCATCCCTTGGTATTTTTGAATGCCATCCGGGCTCTCCATTAGGAAACAACAAAACATAGGACAACGGATCGTAAGAAGCAAAGTGAGGTTGAATCTGGGTTGGGTAATCGGACCTCCCATACACAACAATGCTTTTCTTATATGCAGTAATGTTGTTGTTACCTTCAACCCAAATGCCAGCAACCTGCATAATGATGAGTGCCTATTTACTCATCATTTTATGCCCATATAAGACACAAAAATGACCAAAAAACACCCAAATAGATCAAATATTGTTGCAAATATTCTTGGTTTGTGTTTTATGTGTTTCAGGTACAAAAGGATCGAAAACAGGGCAAAAACAAACAAAACCAAGCACAAGATTGGAAAATCGTGAAAAGCCGAGGACGGGGAAGAAATTTACGAGTTTGGACCGGGATATTGCTCAAGCTATCAAAAGTCAACTCCCAAGAATATCAATTTGTCAAGATTGGTCCTTGGAAGTAATTTTCAGAAATGACATCAATGGTCCCTAAACTTTAAAACCAATTCCATTTCTAATCCTAAATAATCCTAACCCTTTAATCCAAAATAACTAACCCTTATCCCAAAACAAATAAAACCCGACACAACTATAACCCAACCCAGCCCATCACAAAAACAAAAAAAGCCCAATCCCAAATAACCAACAACCCGTTTTTAGTTAAACAATAGGTTTGACCCTAGTCAAACGGTCAATCCCTCTTTCCCTCCTTCCCACAATGGTACAACACCATCACCATCACCCACACCTCTTCCCCATAACCAACACTACTTCCCCATACTCTCCTACTCCCAATACACTGTTCCAAGCCACCTTCATGTACCCTATTTCCCCCTCCAAGGTCAACATTACCAGCTGGAATCCCACTCACAACATTTTTTGGCGCCAAAACTTAGAATGGAAGGCTGAGATGATATCAGGCAATCCAACGGTTCCAAAATGATCAGAGAGGCACAAGAGGAAGATCCCACTTTAGTTTAGTATAAATAGGGTGCTATGTAAGCCTATTGAAGGCAGGTTTAATTTAGCTTATTTTTTTTAGATAATTTTTAACTTAATAGCTTGTTGTTATTTATGTTTAATTTATGTTTTCTCAGCTTTCAATATTGTAATTTAAATTTGGTTAATGAAATTTAAAGTTTCCTTGTTTTTATTACTTAGTCAACATATTAATCAAACTGCTTCTACTGTTCATGTGCATGTTTTCTAAGATCAATCTTGATTAATTGGGTGTATATGTGTTGTTAGTAGGAGATTTTGCCTATTCTTGAAATTTTTTAGGTTTTGAATCTATTAGTGCATTTATAGGCCATAAGCTGATCCTATTAGCTTATTATAGCTATAAGCTCATTTGGTGCTATATTTTGGTGTTTTTGTATCTATTTTAGTTCATCTAAAAAGATTTCAAGAGTTGGATTCAAAACCATAGGCTTTGATTAAGTTTTGGCCAAAATCAATGATAATGTCTGCATTTTCTTGAATTTTGCCATTTTCAGCCCATTTTATTGATTTTTAAATCGTTCATGTTAAGTTTTTATAAGCTGATTTTTGGCATAGTTAGATTTGGCTGGCTTATCTAGCTTTTTCCATTTTTTTTAGATTTTTAAGATTTTCTTTTAAGTGCTTTTCACTAGCTTGAAAAAAGCACATTCTGCCCTGCACAAGCCTGCATCAGTCCCATCTTCCTTTACTCAGCTTATTTATAAGCTGAATTTAAGCCCAATTTGTCTGATCTTTTGTTTTACAAGTTGTTAGATATGTGAACTTCAAAATTCTTGAGTTCTAGAAGCTGGCTTATTGCCCTTGTAGCTTATTTTTGTAATACCTGAAATTCAGATAACCTGTAAAATGACCAAATTACCCCTGAAACCATAAAACTTAATAAAATCATTTATAAAATATCTGAATTGATTCCAAACTTCTGAAAACAAATTACATATCAAGTAAATAAATTTCTGGGACAACATTACATTATATTGAATGTCAAGAAAATTACAAATTCACATATATAAATATATATGGTCCGAAAATATTAAAAGAAATTAATTATATTATAAAACCTATTTTAATTAGGATAAGTATAAACTAAATTTAGGAATTATATATAAAATCAAATTGTATCTTGATATAACTTATGGGCCGAATTTCTGGACCCTATCCCCCCTCCTAGTCGGTTTGATAAGCATAACAACAAACCATATTATTTTGTAAAACCCTAAATAGCCGAAACCCTAAATCGACTAAACAAAAATCGACCAAACCTCCATACGAATTTCTGGACCTGATCAAGCAATTTTTTGGAGTTCTTCAAGGTGTAATCTAGCTAGGAAAAATAAGAGTTGGCTTGTGGAAGGCTTCGTTCGATCGTGGCACATTTGTTTGTTCGGTTCATTGCGTACGATAGGTAACAATTCACACGACTAATTCTTACGTTCTAAAATTAATCTAGCATTTTTCTAATGATCCTTAGGTCGAATATAACTCAGGAAAAATGATAAACATGAATCATGCGTACGAAAATTAAAGGGATAAAACACACTTAATTTCCAAATATTGCTATACGATTTTTCTGGGTTGTAACCATAATTTTTACATGTTCTATGATGATAATATAAGCCTATAAAAATAACCATGTGATTTGTAGAAGCTCAGAATAATTGATCATGAATTGTTTTAAATCGGATTATATGAAAAATAAAGAAAAATTAGGAAGAAACCCTAGAATGAATTAGGGTTAGGGTTTATGTTGTTAGATCTGGTGTAATTAATGCTAATAATGATTGAATAATGATGGTTTAATGATTGGGAGAAATTAGGGTTTGGTTTTAGAATAAAAAGTGCAATCCGATTGGTTTTTAAAAGTATAAGGGTATGTTTTGCCAACTTTGAAACTTCTGGGATATTTTTGTAATATTATATAAGTCAGTAGGAATGTAGGAAAAATATAACTTGAGGGTCCTAAGTGTAAATATTGCAAGAAAATGAATTAATTGTATTTGCAAGGTACGAATTATAATTAATTAAAATAGAGGGACTAAAAGTGTAAATTTGGGAAACTTGAAGTTATTCTGAGTAAATAATGTCATTAAGGGTGTAATGTGTAAATTTGAGTATTTATGGGCTTGATATGTAATTATAAATAAATTATGATTTAAATTGTAAGTTTTGTAAAGTTAAGGGACCAATTGTGTAATTACTAAATTCTGAGGGGTCTAATTCATACTTCATATAATTCTGAGGTTATGTTCTGTAACTTTATAAAATAAGGTGCTTGTTTGGTAAATATGAATATTATTGGGATTAAATCATGAATTATGTAAATGTAGGGTTTATTTTGTAAATTATATAACTAAGGGGTATTACTTGTAAATTATGAAACCTAAGAGATTAAAATGTCATTCTGAATAAAGTGTGTATTAAATCAGTAACTTAAAATATTTTCATGTTAAACCTTTGAATCTAATGAATTTACAATTATAACCCTAAACTATGTATACTTGTCATAATTAACCCTAAACTTTTGTAACTGATAAAATGTACCTTAATTCCCTAATAATCTTGAAATAAGGACTTAACCTAATCTGGGATACTGATATCTTACTAAATATGGAAATCTGTTACTAAATCTAGAAGGTTACTAAAAATAGAAAGCTACTTAAAATGGAAAGATAAATTAAAAGTAATAATCTGAGTTTGAATATTTCGTAATTCCGTCTTCTACTTCTTTAGGTGTGAAGAAGGAAAAGCCCTGATTTCTGCTTCGTGTTTGCTTTCTTGTCTTTCTGCTGTGCTAATAAGGTACAGATATTCTGCCCTTTTTCAGTAAGGGTTTTTCATTCCTTTTTCTTTCAACTTTTCATTTTCCTTATTAGGATTCCCTATACCATTGCTATGTTCCCTCCTGTTTGTGAACTTTTGATGTGATCTTGTTTGAACCTTTTTGCCATGTACCCTTAAGATATGACTTTTGATTATTTGATAGTACGCCTGACTTTTGACCTACAGTTTGATATTACGAGCCAATCACTAGGCATGAGGGTTTCATGTCCATGTCATTGACGCACCTCTGACATGACTCTAGGGCAGGAGAGTGATGACATGTTCCGTCCCTTATTTATTATTTGCTATGGCCATTATGATTATGATTATGATTTGTCTGTGGGGGCGTATGGGTGCATCCTAGATTTGACCTGTTATCTGTATATGTTATATGTTTATAGTTAATATATCTGGTGACTGATAGTGTGTGCGATACACGTCTTTCACTTTGTCTGAGAGCTGATCACTCTACACAGGTTTGTTTTATTATATTAGTATGCTATGGTATTATCGGTCATCTGGGCTCGTGATGGATTGCTGTGTTCCTGTTTTCCTTAAATCTTATTCATTATTCATTTTCTTTTCTTTGTTCTTGTTCCATTTCTTATTCCTTTCCTTTTGATTTTGTATCAGTATGATTTGTATTCCTGAATTGTTTTTGTACTGCTACCGTTACTGCTTTGTTTATCTATATATCTGTTCACTGAGCTTTTGAAGCTCAGCCGCATTTCTTTTCCTGCGGCAGGTACTTAAGCTAGGAGCTGGGTCTAGCTTTGGGATGAGAGCAATCTATTTTGGAGTTTTGACCTTAGTTATTTAGCTTTACCATTTGAACTTCTATTTATTTTGAATATGCCATTGTTTAGGCATTTGAATATTGGATTTTGTACTTCAGTTATTTTGTCTTGCATTTCAATTTAAGTCATGTTGACTTATTTAATGTTAAGACTTTTGGATGTTTTATTTATTGAATGTTCTGTGACTTCTGATATGCCACCATTGTTGTGATATCTTTACCCTTGTCGGGTTGGGGTGTTACAATTTATGGTATCAGAGAACAGGCATTCATGAAAACCTTAGAGCTTAGGCTATCGACCTGTGAGGATTGGGTAGACATTAGGTTTCCTTTCGCGCACTCTCTTTTCCTGTCCTGCTCTACCATGGTTTTTTTTCTTTTGCTCTATCATTTCCTGTTTGATCTTCCGAATCGTTTGAAAATCTTGTAGATGGTTGTTACTCGTCGTGGTGACTATTCCGATAGGGAGGAGCAAATCTCTAATTTGGAGGAGTTAGTGGCTAATGCTATAGCCAATCTGCTACCAGAGCTTAATCCTAACGAGGTGATCACTCGGATGATCAACAATTTTTATAATGGAGCTGGTCCCTCTGGTGGTGCTGGTGGTTCTGGTGGTGCTAGTGGTTCTGGTGGTGCCGGTGGTTCTGGTGGTACTGGTGGTGGGGGCCGACCCACTACCATTAATGGTTGGCTTGAGAGTTTCAATAAACTCAAACCGTTGTCTTTCAGTACTGCTTCTACTCCTCACGCTGCAGAGGACTGGATTACTCACATGGAGAAGCTGTTTGAGGTACTGGGTTGTGAGGACGAGTTTAAGACTCGTCTGGCTGCGTTTAAGCTTAAGGGTGATGCGCTTAACTGGTGGAAGGCTGATGAAGCGAAAAGTGTATCGCTTTTAGGGGGTCATTTAAGCCCTAAATCGTATTTATTTGATCAAATATTGCCCTAAATCGTTCCTTTTGTCATTTTAGGTACTTTGGAGAAGAAATCTGGAAAAGGAAGCATTTTGGACGTTTTTGGAGCATAAAAGTGAAGAAAACGGCAAAGTCTCAAAATTATGCTGGAAACTACCTTTGACGGCGTCAGGAATTGGTCCAGACAGCGTCATGGCTTGGCAAAAGTGGTGGATATGAAAATTACTCATGATAAGCCAGAGAATTTTGCATGAAAAATCTGACGGCGTCACCCTTTAATGTGATCAAGGTCGTCACGGCTTAAGCTAAAGAGGGACGGCGTCAAGCACTAATCTGACGGCGTCAAGCCTTGATAAGCCAGAGCGGATTTTGGAGGTCTAAAGAGGGACGGCGTCAGGAAGGCCATCCGGGAACCCTAAAAGCGGCGAGGTGACGGCGTCAGGATCTACAACGTGACGCCGTCAGCCCTTAAACTCTATATATAGTTTTGCAATTTTTTGTCATTAGTGTGGAACTTTGTGTGTAACCTTTTGGGAGGAAACCCTAAGACGATTTTAGCAGCTTTTTCAAGGCTTTTTGCCTTGAGATCTTCCATGTTACATTGAAGATAAGTTATCAATTAATCATTCAATATGTCTATGTGTTGTTTGATTCTATCTTGTTCTTGTCTTTTGTTTAACATGCTAGGCTAGGTTTTCTTTGTGTTTGCTTAGATCTAATGAAACTTAACTATTGATTATTGATTATTAGTGTGTTATTAGTTGTATTGGATGATTGTTTATCTATGTTAGGCTTAAGAAAACTGGCTAACCTCCTATTCGGTAACTTGCTTGAACGTCTTAAGAAACATGAACCAATGCGTACTAAGGTTTTTATGGTTGTATTTAATGCACAAGCGAATTCTAGTGATCCCATGTTAGGAGCTTCCTAGCCGGCTCGACATAGAAGTGAAGTAGGAGCTTGTAGAGTTGGGGAAGTACGTACGCCACCCCACGATTGGTATTAAGAAATACACCCGTCATCCACGCGATTAATATACACTAATCAACCGGTAAAAGATAGTTAGGGAGTAAGGAAATCTAAGTAAACACATTTCTCTCCACATAAGTTTCATCAACCTTTTCATTTTCTGTTATTTTATTTTATTTGCATTCGTAGTAACTTGGGTTAGTTGACTAGCAACTAATTCCGCCCACTCTTTCAAACCCGAGATTTTATTTGCTTTCATAAAAATATAAAAACTTAAAAAGAATCTTCTCTCACCCCTAGACCTATTAGAGTAGTTTTTCAATCCTAACGACACTATTCCCTGTGGAGAACGATCAATCCCCCGTACTTACCACTACACTATACTACATCGGTCAGGTACACTGCCTGGTGGGGTTGTAAGCCTCTTGAGATCCCTCGAGAGGTAAAACCTGTTGTAAGGTCGCAAAACCACGCATCAAGTTTTTGGCGCCGCTGCCGGGGAATAGTTATTGTTTAGGTTGAATTTTTATTTTATAGGTCTACTCACTAGATTCCTTTCTAGTGAGATTTTTATTTTATTTTTGTAGGTTTTCTTTAGTCTATCTTTTTTTTTTCTTCGTTTATGTGTTCGTAACCATTACCATCCGACATCATGGAATATGGTAATATCCTCGATCCCAACAACCCACCACAACAACCACCACCACCTCCTAGAGCCCGTACCTTAGGAGACTACCCCCGTCCTAGCCACCATGGCTACCGGAACACCATTGAGCTCACTCAAGGAGCCAATGTCACACCCTTGCGATCCGACACCATCCGGTTGGTACAAAGCGGGTGCGCATTCCATGGACTTCTTTCTGAAGATCCTAATCAACATCTCAAGGACTTTCTCAAAATCGTTGATTCTATAGACCTTGATGTTGCCACTCGAGAGACGACCCGACTGCGTCTCTTTCAATTCTCTCTGCGGGACCAAGCTAGTCAATGGCTAGAGCGTCTACCCGCAGGATCCATCACCTCTTGGGATGATCTCACCACTCGTTTCCTTGCTCAGTTTTTCCCACCGGGAAGAACTACCAAGCTAAGGAAGGATATCTTGATGTTTGAACAACGTCGAGGCGAAACCCTCTACGGGGCATGTATTCGATTCAAGGACTTACTCCAAAAAGTCCCTCATCATGGCATAAATCTCTGGCTTCAAATCCAAATCTTCTATGACCATGTTGATTACCACACCAAGCGTGCCATCGATCGAGCCGCCGGGGGCAGATTGCGCGACAAAAGCGCCGAGGAATCATGGGAAATCATTGATGAGCTTGCATCCGACGATGATGAATTGTGGCAAGTTTCCCACAACATACACTCGGCGGTCAAGACATATTCATCGCTCGATACAGCCAATCAAATCACTGAGGAAAGCGTTAGTGAACTTGAGAAAAGGGTTGCATATCTTATGGGAAAGCAAAAGAGACCCTTAAGTCCACAAAAAGCAATAATTAACTCGGTATCAAGCGTTAAGCAAATACCATTGTCCGAATCACCCCTTAGGGAAAATACTAAACCCTTCCATAAGCACGCTCAACCCAACTCACCACCTCAGGAACTTAGTCCAACATTCGAAGCTCGAATGAGAGAATACATGTCAAAACACTCCGAACGGTTGGCAAAATTTGAGGAAGCCGTCTACAAACAGAAGGAGGAAATGGAAGAGAAGATGGCGGAGATGATGAACCTTTTGAAAGAATACACAAATACAAAAGCTCCTGAAAAAGTGTTGGTAAGGGATGACGTTGAAGTTCCCAACACTAAATTTGTCAAGGCCATCTCCGTCGTCCAAGAGGGCGAAAATGATGGAAGAGGGAAATCCATAACTATGGAAGTTAACAAAATTGACCTCGTCCCACTTAATAATGAAAGCACCAATGCCTGCAACTGCGATTCAAAAAAGGCAAGGAGGCGCCCTCTAAGGAGCGCCAATTGGTAGAACCGTCAAAGTCACAACAAGTGAGGCATTACTTGAAGCACGATATAAACAAGGAGACCATAAACGATTGGGTGAGAAACTATCGACGTACTCATCTACCCAACAAGGAGTCCAAGAGAATGGAACCGGATGATGAATCCGACACATTACCCGGAGGGCAATTGTATGAGTGCCTCATAAGACAAAAGTTAGTGGAAAAGCAGGAATTCTACGGGGTCTTCGAAATACCATGCAGCATTGGAAAACTCAAGTATCTGGATGCGGTGGCCGACCAAGGTTCCGATGTAAATTTGATGCCTTTATCCGTTTATGTCCAGTTAACCGACGAACTGCCATCCATCACCCGTACTAAACTCTCCTTTGCAAAACATTCTTATGAGTACCCGTTAGGAATTGCAGAAGATGTGTTGGTCAACGTTGCCGGATTCCTGTATCCGGTCGACTTCATGATTATTGAGAGGAATGATATGAATATGCCAATAATCCTTGGGGCACCCTTTCTCGCTACCACTAGGGCACAAATCGATTACGGAAATAGTGCCATCCTAATGAAGAAGGGGAAGAAAACAACAAACTTCCCAACGGTCCCACGACATATATGAGATGTTGCTCTACAAAAGAAGATGGAGGCGAACTCCAATATAATCCTTGGTAATGTTCGAGAGAAAATCCGTACATGGGAGGCAAGGATTAAGAGTTACAATGAAAATGAGATTAGAGAATGTAAGGGTGGAAATAACGATTATATTGAGGCTGATGAGATGACCAATAACCCCGTTGAATTTACAAAAGGAGACTCAGTGCTCCTAAGGCATTCAGAAACAAAAGCACCTACCGATGAACCAAGTCCCTGGTGGTATGGACCATTCACAATTAAAAGTCTACACCAAGATGGGGTAATAAGCTTAACCAGCAAGGGAGGAGGTGAAGTGACTGCGAATGTCGAGCGATTGAGACACCACCACCCTGATAACAAGGATTATATCTATCAGGGATACGTCATTATGAATGATGGAATCACGTAATGTACGTGACTTTGAGTCTAGCTACAAGACTCGTTAATAAAGAAAAGCGCTTCTTGGGAGGCAACCCAAGCTTTATTTGCTTTGTGTGTTTATTTATTTGTTTCCGTATGTATGTTTAATTTTTATTATTATTGATTCATGTTCAAAACTAAATTGTGAAAATGCTTTATCTTGTTTTTAACTTCGTCTTAACTACATATAAAGGTATTTTGCAAAAGTTAAGTGTAAGGGAAATCTAAATCGGTTTATTAGAACACAAATGAACATGAATCGTAATAATAATAAATTAACATACATATTAGTATTTGTTTGAGTCAAATGCTTGTATCGAGTCATAATGATGTTTTGCAGGAATTCCAGGAAGTAAGGTATAGGTTTTTCCAAAAATTTTCCGGAAACGTAACATGAGAATTCTGTCAGATCATTTCTGACGGCGTCAGGTTCAATTTTCTGAAAATTTTTGAAAGTTTTGTTTTCATAAAAAGTTTTATTAAATCTCTAACTTATAATCTCCAGGAATCTGCAAAATTATCATTCCACAAGCATTATATCCTTATATATAGAGTTTATCCCGCCGATGTTATGCAGGTTTTCGTGTTTGTTTTCTCAGGTTTAACAGGTTATTTTGGACAAGGAAATGTTTGTTGGATCAAGCTTATGGCGATGCATTAGTCATGAAGCTTCTACATTCTCTTGGAAGAAGATCTAACCATGTTACCACATTATCCACCGAGCGAATCAGGGGAGTATTTGATTTCATTCTTTTACTTTATGCTTTTACATCTTGTTATTTGAACATTGGGGACAATGTTCATCTTAAGTGTAAGGGGGGGGGGTAAAAATACGATACTTTAGAGAATACAATTGCACTTGATTTTTGTTTGTTTAATAGTAGATGTGTAATAAAACTGAGATAAATACCTGTTAGGGTAATTTTAGTGCCAAATTTAAAATTTTTTACAACATATAGGAGTGAAACTTTAGTTCTAATAAGCGTCTCACGGATAGGAGTTATATGACTAGCACAAAAACCGTACCACTAAAAAATTTTCCACCCCCAAATATGTGAGGTTCGCCCCTAGAATTGGTAGGAAAAGCATTTATGCTATGATGTGTGTACCGGTAGCACTTAGATTCTAGAACTAGCGTTAGGACCATTCCGAGGCCACAAGTGAGACTACATTCGTGTAGTTAGATTTACTACATGATAAGAGGCATTAGGATTAACCCATTGTTTTACACCTGTGTTTTTGTTATAATTACATTGGCTACATTGGTCAAGTAATTCTCCCACACCCTTTGCGTTGTACTCATTTTTAGTACACGATACCCCTAGTACACCCCTCAGAGCCTATCTTTTCGTTTCGACCTTTAAGCATTTTACTTAAAGGAAGAATTTGTTTACACCCCACTTAAATGTACACCCAAATCGCCTTAGCCTACTTGTATGCACTCATTTTTAGTGCATTATTGTGACAACATTTGTTTAAACCCCAAGTTAATTATCTAATTGATTACATGGTTGCTAAGTCGAGTCATATCCCTGTACATATTGTTTTGGGACGATTGGGACTCATGGGTAAAGTACTAGTGTAATGGAGTAATGGGGAAGAACAACATTATTACCCCCATATGTGCTAAATATTTTAAAAAGTACTCCAAGTTTTTCAATTATCTTAATTCGAGTCATTAGAATAGTTATTTGTAAAGTTATGTAAAAGTTCAAGTGTAAGGGGAATGCAACGCCCCTATGATGTATTATTTTGGATGGTAGGGCAAAAGTGTATGCAAAAAAAAAAAAAAAAAAAAAAAAAAAAAAAAAAAAAAAAAAAAAACATACGGACTACCATCCCGTTTCATTTTATGTTTATTTTATGTTTTTGTTATTTTGTTTTTAGCTTAAGATTGAGTCGAGTCTTGGCTTAGCAACATTGTATAGTACATGTAATTAATCAAGATCTTTAACTCGCCACCAGTAAAATATCCTTTATCCAACAAAACCGTGTTTATCATATCCCTACACCTAACGTTATAACCCATTTAAAAGCCCTCTTTGATAGTTTATCTTAGGTGCTTACGCCTAGTGGAGGAGGTTTTTGATCCTTTCCCAAGCCTATGGTAATCTATTTGCTATGACAGGTAGTGAGAGATAATATCCGTTTTCATTTATGAGATTTATGTTGATGACACTTGAGAGATGTGAGTATCTAAACACTACTTGTGAGGTGCTAGTATGTAATCTCCGTGCTTATTATAATTAAAGTGGAACGACTATTTGTTGTAATTACTTTTATATTAGCGTCAATTGACCCCTAACTTGTATTTTGATTAGAATAAAAGCACATTTGCTTGAGGACAAGCAAATCTCAAGTGTAAAGGTATTTGATGAAGCGAAAATTGTACCGCTTTTAGGGGGTCATTTAAGCCCTAAATCATATTTATTTGATCAAATATTGCCCTAAATCGTTCCTTTTGTCATTTTGGGTACTTTGGAGAAGAAATCTAGAAAAGGAAGCATTTCGGACGTTTTTTGAGCATAAAAGTGAAGAAAACGGCAAAGTCTCAAAATTATGCTGGAAACTACCTTTGACGGCGTCAGGAATTGGTCCAGACGGCGTCATGGCTTGGCAAAAGTGGTGGATATGAAAATTTCTCATGATAAGCCAGAGAATTTTGCATGAAAAATCTGACGGCGTCACCCTTTAATGTGATCAAGGTCGTCACGGCTTAAGCTAAAGAGGGACGGCGTCAAGCACTAATCTGACGGCGTCAAGCCTTGATAAGCCAGAGCGGATTTTGGAGGTCTAAAGAGGGACGGCGTCAGGAAGGCCATCCGGGAACCCTAAAAGCGGCGAGGTGACGGCGTCAGGATCTACAACGTGACGCCGTCAGCCCTTAAACTATATATATAGTTTTGCAATTTTTTGTCATTAGTGTGGAACTTTGTGTGTAACCTTTTGGGAGGAAAACCCTAAGACGATTTTAGCAGCTTTTTCAAGGCTTTTTGCCTTGAGATCTTCCATGTTACATTGAAGATAAGTTATCAATTAATCATTCAATATGTCTATGTGTTGTTTGATTCTATCTTGTTCTTGTCTTTTGTTTAACATGCTAGGCTAGGTTTTCTTTGTGTTTGCTTAGATCTAATGAAACCTAACTATTGATTATTGATTATTAGTGTGTTATTAGCTGTATTGGATGATTGTTTATCTATGTTAGGCTTAAGAAAACTGGCTAACCTCCTATTCGGTAACTTGCTTGAACGTCTTAAGAAACATGAACCAATGCGTACTAAGGTTTTTATGGTTGTATTTAATGCACAAGCGAATTCTAGTGATCCCATGTTAGGAGCTTCCTAGCCGGCTCGACATAGGAGTGAAGTAGGAGCTTGTAGAGTTGGGGAAGTACGTACGCCACCCCACGATTGGTATTAAGGAATACACCCGTCATCCACGCGATTAATATACACTAATCAACCGGTAAAAGATAGTTAGGGAGTAAGGAAATCTAAGTAAACACATTTCTCTCCACATAAGTTTCATCAACCTTTTCATTTTCTGTTATTTTATTTTATTTGCATTCGTAGTAACTTGGGTTAGTTGACTAGCAACTAATTCCGCCCACTCTTTCAAACCTGAGATTTTATTTGCTTTCATAAAAATATAAAAACATAAAAAGAATCTTCTCTCACCCCTAGACCTATTAGAGTAGTTTTTCAATCCTAACGACACTATTCCCTGTGGAGAACGATCAATCCCCCGTACTTACCACTACACTATACTACATCGGTCAGGTACACTGCCTGGTGGGGTTGTAAGCCTCTTGAGATCCCTCGAGAGGTAAAACCTGTTGTAAGGTCGCAAAACCACGCATCAAAGGCGCACAAGGAAGCTAATTGAGGTGATACTTATGTTCTTGGTTGTACTTGGGCTAACTTTCGTACTACATTCTATAATAGGTACTTCCCTGTGTCTGAGCAGCAGAGATTTATTTGGGAGTACAACACTATCGCCCAGCTAGATTCTGAGAATGCAGGGGAATTTCTGGAGCGATTCCAGAGATTGGTTAGCTTTGTGGGTCCGGTTGTTGGGGATGCTGAGCATCAGGATAAGCATTATAAGTGGGCACTGAAGAGTTGGGTTTTAGATCGTCTTCTTAATCAGGAGTTCGCTGATCCGTCAGCATGTTGCGACGCAGCTCGCAACATCGAGATTTTTCATGAGAAGGTGGGTTACAAGTGAAACCGTGATGGTGACAGGATTCAGCAGCAGAGTCAGAATCGGGACAACAAGAGGACTTCTGGTTAGGGCTTTGAACAGCGGGGTCAGACAGATCGTGGTCAAGATTATCAGGGTCAGCCAGGTAGGAGCTATGATCAGCGAAGACCAGATTCTAGGAGTCAGGATTCTGGTTCGATTTCTAGGCAGGGTGATGGGCGCCAGGGGTGCAATAATGGTCAGAAGCAGTGGAAGGATCAGCCTTCTAAGGGTTATCAGCAGCAGTCTCGTGGTTCTGGATCGAGTTCTCAGAAGGGTTCATCTGGGAACTTACCTCCACCTCCTGTCTGTACTACTTGTGGGAAAAGTCATCCAGGAGAGTGTCGTAGAGCATCTGGTGCGTGTTTCCGATGTGGGTCTGCTGAACATCGGGTGAAGGACTGCCCAAAGCAGAATCCTGCATCTGCCAGGAACTATCTTCTTCCTCCTCCTCCTCCACCTCCGAATACTGGGCGTGTGTTTTCTACTACGCGGGATCAGGCGGCTAAGGCTACAGGTACCATTACCGGCTTTTTGTATATGGGTGATTTTACTGTTTTCGCGTTATTTGACACTGGAGCAACACATTCTATCATATCTATGAAATTGGCTAAGAAACTGAACATACCTTCAACACCACTAAATAACCCAATTGCTATATCTACCCCCATGAAAAACCACATTCTTATCAACCATGAATATTTGAACTGTCCGTTACGCTTCAATGATCGGATTCGTCCGGCAAATTTACTCCTTCTGGACATGATTGACTTTGATGTCATTCTGGGTATGGATTGGTTGGCTTCTCATCGAGCAACCATTGACTGCTACGCCAGAAATGTGATTTTCGGTGATCTGAATAATCCTGAATTCATTTACCATGAATCTCGTCCTCTTAAAACTGTTAAAATCATTTCTGCCTTGAAAGCTCGAACCTTGATGTCTCATGGTTGCCAAGGTTATCTAGCCTCGGTTAAGTATTCGTCTGTTGAGAGTCCGGATATTTCTAGTGTTCCCATTGTTCGGGATTTTGCTGACGTTTTTCCTGAAGTACTTCCTGGTCTTCCTCTGGCTAGAGAAGTGGAATTTTCTATTGATCTAATTCCCGGTGCCGAACCTATCTCTAAGGCTCCGTACCGGATGGCACCTGTTGAACTGAAAGAGTTGAAGGAGCAACTGGAAGAGTTGCTGGACTGTGGATTCATTCGACCTAGTGTTTCGCCATGGGGTGCTCCTGTGCTTTTCGTGAAAAAGAAGGATGGGTCTATGCGTCTGTGTATTGATTATCGTGAGCTTAATCGCATTACCATTCGAAACCGTTATCCGCTTCCTCGCATTGATGACTTGTTTGATATGTTGCAAGGAGCTAAAGTCTTCTCTAAAATCGACTTGCGATCTGGTTATCACCAATTGCGAGTTAATGAGCAGGATGTATCTAAAACTGCTTTCCGCACCCGTTATGGACACTATGAGTTTCTGGTTATGCCTTTTGGCTTAACAAATGCTCCTGCTGTGTTTATGGATTTAATGAATCGGGTTTTCCATGAATTTCTTGATAAATTCGTCATCGTTTTCATCGATGATATCCTGGTATATTCTAAATCGTCCGAGGAGCACGAGCAACATTTGCGTATTGTGCTGGGTATCCTGAGGCAGCAGAAATTATTCGCGAAATTTTCTAAGTGTGAGTTCTGGCTGAACCAAGTAGCTTTCCTTGGTCACATTGTGTCTGCAGATGGTATCACCATGGATCCATCTAAAGTTGAGGCTATCACCAAGTGGCCGAGACCTACCACTGTGACTGAAGTCAGGAGTTTTCTAGGATTAGCTGGCTACTACAGGCGTTTTGTTGAAGGATTTTCGAAGTTGGCCTTACCGTTGACTCAACTGATGCGGAAGGGTGAAAAGTTTGTATGGACGGATGAACGTGAGCAAAGTTTTGAAGAGTTGAAACGACGATTGGTGTCTGCACCTATTCTAACTTACATGGGTTCGAGTTTCCAATCTATAGTGATGCTTCTAAGAAGGGTTTGGGCTGTGTGCTTATGCAAAACGGCAAGGTGATTGCCTATGCTTCGAGGCAATTGAAACCCTATGAGGAAAATTATCCAACTCATGATCTGGAGTTAGCAGCTGTTGTTTTTGCATTGAAAATCTGGAGACATTACTTGTATGGCGAATCATGTGATATCTTCACTGATCACAAGAGTCTCAAATACATCTTTACTCAGAAGGAGCTTAATATGAGACAGAGGCGATGGCTAGAGCTTCTGAAGGATTATGACACGAACATCCAGTATCATCCAGGTAAGGCTAATGTGGTTGCTGATGCACTTAGTCGGAAATCTGGATTGATTGCTAGTTTGGAGATCGATCTGCGTATCCTCGCGGACTTGGAGCGTTTGGATGTTGAGTTGTGTGTTCGGCGTGATGTTGGTTACTGGGCTAGTTTAAAGATTGAGTCAAATCTGATGTTGCGTATTAAAGAGGCTCAGAAGGATGATGGTGAGCTTTGGGCCATTGTTCAGAATATTGAAGAGGGTAAGCAAACTGAGTTTAGAGTTGATGACGATGGAGTTGTCTGGTTTGAGGATCGTTTATGCGTGCCTAATGATTCCGACTTGCGTGAGGCTGTGTTGACTGAGGCTCACAGTTCTCCTTTCTCTATTCATCCTGGTTCTACCAAGATGTATCGGGATCTTAAGCAGCATTTATGGTGGAACGGTATGAAGCAAGACGTGGCTTTATTTGTTGCTAGGTGCATGACTTGTCAGCAGGTCAAGATTGAGCACCAGCGGGCTAGTGGACTGTTACAACCTTTGGAGATTCCTACATGGAAATGGGATGAGATTTCCATGGACTTCGTTTCCGGTCTGCCTACGACTCGAAAAAGACATGATGCGATTTGGGTGGTCGTTGATCGGCTAACTAAGTCTGCTCATTTCTTACCAATTCGTATGACCTATAATATCAGTAAGTTAGCGGAGATTTTCCAACAAGAGATTGTTCGATTGCATGGTATGCCTTCGTCTATTGTTTCTGATCGTGATCCTCGTTTCACTTCGCGTTTTTGGAAGGGACTTCATAAAGCTTGGGGCGCTAGCCTTAAGTTTAGTACGGCATTTTATCCCCAAACTGATGGTCAGTCTGAGAGGACCATTCAGACTTTGGAAGATATGTTACGGGCGTATGCATTGGAATGGACCGGTAGTTGGGATGAGTACTTGTGTTTGGTGGAGTTTGCGTATAATAACAGTTGGCATGCGATTATTCGAATGGCTCCCTTCGAGATGTTGTATGGTAGGAAATGTAGGGCTCCTATTTGTTGGAATGAAGTAGGTAAACGTCTAATTGAGGGACCTGAGATGATCGAGATCACAAATGAAAAGGTAGCTGTTGCTAGAGAGAAACTGAAAGAGTCGCGTGCGCGCCAGAAAAGTTATGCTGATATGCACCGTCGGGATCTAAAATTTAATGTAGGTGATCGGGTATTCCTGAAAGTATCTCCTTTCCATGGTGTCAGGCGTTTTGGAATCAAGGGCAAGTTGAGTCCTCGATTTATTGGACCGTTTGAAATCCTGGAGCGTATTGGGAAGGTTTCTTATCGTTTGGCCTTACCTCCTCAGCTATCTCATGTGCATAATGTCTTCCATGTATCTCTTCTGAGGGGATACAATTATCATCCATTGCATGTGGTATCTTATCCACTAGATCAGATCCGGCCTGATATGTCGTTGTCTGAAGAACCGGAAGCGGTTCTGGACCGTCAGGAACGAGTCATGAGAAATAAAGTTATCCCGTTCGTAAAGATTCTTTGGAGGAATCACCCGGAGCGTGAGGCTACCTGGGAAACCGAGGAATCGATACGAGCTAGTTATCCACAATTCTCGTTCTAGTCTGGTATGTCATTGTTTTGTTTTCCGCTCTCTTTTCTTTTTGCTTCCGGCAAATTTCAAGGACGAAATTTTTTGTTAGTGGGGAAGAAGTTGTAATACCTGAAATTCAGATAACCTGTAAAATGACCAAATTACCCCTGAAACCATAAAACTTAATAAAATCATTTATAAAATATCTGAATTGATTCCAAACTTCTGAAAACAAATTACATATCAAGTAAATAAATTTCTGGGACAACATTACATTATATTGAATGTCAAGAAAATTACAAATTCACATATATAAATATATATGGTCCGAAAATATTAAAAGAAATTAATTATATTATAAAACCTATTTTAATTAGGATAAGTATAAACTAAATTTAGGAATTATATATAAAATCAAATTGTATCTTGATATAACTTACGGGCCGAATTTCTGGACCCTATCCCCCCTCCTAGTCGGTTTGATAAGCATAACAACAAACCATATTATTTTGTAAAACCCTAAATAGCCGAAACCCTAAATCGACTAAACAAAAATCGACCAAACCTCCATACGACTTTCTGGACCTGATCAAGCAATTTTCTGGAGTTCTTCAAGGTGTAATCTAGCTAGGAAAAATAAGAGTTGGCTTGTGGAAGGCTTCGTTCGATCGTGGCACATTTGTTTGTTCGGTTCATTGCGTACGATAGGTAACAATTCACACGACTAATTCTTACGTTCTAAAATTAATCTAGCATTTTTCTAATGATCCTTAGGTCGAATATAACTCAGGAAAAATGATAAACATGAATCATGCGTACGAAAATTAAAGGGATAAAACACACTTAATTTCCAAATATTGCTATACGATTTTTCTGGGTTGTAACCATAATTTTTACATGTTCTATGATGATAATATAAGCCTAGAAAAATAACCATGTGATTTGTAGAAGCTCAGAATAATTGATCATGAATTGTTTTAAATCGGATTATATGAAAAATAAAGAAAAATTAGGAAGAAACCCTAGAACGAATTAGGGTTAGGGTTTATGTTGTTAGATCTGGTGTAATTAATTCTAATAATGATTGAATAATGATGGTTTAATGATTGGGACAAATTAGGGTTTGGTTTTAGAATAAAAAGTGCAATCCGATTGGTTTTTAAAAGTATAAGGGTATGTTTTGCCAACTTTGAAACTTCTGGGATATTTTTGTAATATTATATAAGTCAGTAGGAATGTGGAAAAAATATAACTTGAGGGTCCTAAGTGTAAATATTGCAAGAAAATGAATTAATTGTATTTGCAAGGTACGAATTGTAATTAATTAAAATAGAGGGACTAAAAGTGTAAATTTGGGAAACTTGAAGTTATTCTGAGTAAATAATGTCATTAAGGGTGTAATGTGTAAATTTGAGTATTTATGGGCTTGATATGTAATTATAAATAAATTATGATTTAAATTGTAAGTTTTGTAAAGTTAAGGGACCAATTGTGTAATTACTAAATTTGAGGGGTCTAATTCATACTTCATATAATTCTGAGGTTATGTTCTGTAACTTTATAAAATAAGGTGCTTGTTTGGTAAATATGAATATTATTGGGATTAAATCATGAATTATGTAAATGTAGGGTTTATTTTGTAAATTATATAACTAAGGGGTATTACTTGTAAATTATGAAACCTAAGAGATTAAAATGTCATTCTGAATAAAGTGTGTATTAAATCAGTAACTTAAAATATTTTCATGTTAAACCTTTGAATCTAATGAATTTACAATTATAACCCTAAACTATGTATACTTGTCATAATTAACCCTAAACTTTTGTAACTGATAAAATGTACCTTAATTCCCTAATAATCTTGAAATAAGGACTTAACCTAATCTGGGATACTGATATCTTACTAAATATGGAAATCTGTTACTAAATCTAGAAGGTTACTAAAAATAGAAAGCTACTTAAAATGGAAAGATAAATTAAAAGTAATAATCTGAGTTTGAATATTTCGTAATTCCGTCTTCTACTTCTTTAGGTGTGAAGAAGGAAAAGCCCTGATTTCTGCTTCGTGTTTGCTTTCTTGTTTTTCTGCTGTGCTAATAAGGTACAGATATTCTGCCCTTTTTCAGTAAGGGTTTTTCATTCCTTTTTCTTTCAACTTTTCATTTTCCTTATTAGGATTCCCTATACCATTGCTATGTTCCCTCCTGTTTGTGAACTTTTGATGTGATCTTGTTTGAACCTTTTTGTCCCTGTACCCTTAAGATATGACTTTTGATTATTTGATAGTACGCCTGACTTTTGACCTACAGTTTGATATTACGAGCCAATCACTAGGCATGAGGGTTTCATGTCCATGTCATTGACGCACCTCTGACATGACTTTAGGGCAGGAGAGTGATGACATGTTCCGTCCCTTATTTATTATCTGCTATGGCCATTATGATTATGATTATGATTTGTCTGTGGGGGCGTATGGGTGCATCCTAGATTTGACCTGTTATCTGTATATGTTATATGTTTATAGTTAATATATCTGGTGACTGATAGTGTGTGCGATACACGTCTTTCAATTTGTCTGAGAGCTGATCACTCTACACAGGTTTGTTTTATTATATTAGTATGCTATGGTATTATCGGTCATCTGGGCTCGTGATGGATTGCTGTGTTCCTGTTTTCCTTAAATCTTATTCATTATTCATTTTCTTTTCTTTGTTCTTGTTCCATTTCTTATTCCTTTCCTTTTGATTTTGTATCAGTATGATTTGTATTCCTGAATTGTTTTTGTACTGCTACCGTTACTGCTTTGTTTATCTATATATCTGTTCACTGAGCTTTTGAAGCTCAGCCGCATTTCTTTTCCTGCGGCAGGTACTTAAGCTAGGAGCTGGGTTTAGCTTTGGGATGAGAGCAATCTATTTTGGAGTTTTGACCTTAGTTATTTAGCTTTACCATTTGAACTTCTATTTATTTTGAATATGCCATTGTTTAGGCATTTGAATATTGGATTTTGTACTTCAGTTATTTTGTCTTGCATTTTGATTTAAGTCATGTTGACTTATTTAATGTTAAGACTTTTGGATGTTTTATTTATTGAATGTTCTGTGACTTCTGATATGCCACCATTGTTGTGATATCTTTACCCTTGTCGGGTTGGGGTGTTACAATTTATGGTATCACACCACACCAATTAACCAACTGCGCCCTTGGGTCTTTTCTGCCCAAGGGAGTTGGCTAATTTCTTTTAACTAGTTTTTGAGCCTTTAAGCTTTTTCCCCTTTTAGCTTAATTACTGCTTATCCGAATAAGCAGTTGGTCCCATTTTATTTTTCTTAGGTTCTGCTTATCTTTTAACACTTTTCTGTAATTTTTGGTAATTTTCCATTTACGTTTAGTATTTTTAATTCATTTTTATTTTAAATTTAGTTTTTAATTCGTATTTAACTAAATATTAATCAGAAAAATATAATTCTTTTTTCTAAAATTTTCTTTTATCATTTAGGACTTAGGAAAATTAAATTTGCATCCATAGGGTTAATTTTAATTGATTGTTACGTTTAGACTTGTTTCCCGATTTTAATTCGCGTTTTCTTTAATTTAATTTTTGTTTTCCTAGACTCGTAACCAAAAGTGTTCATCTTTATTTCAAGCATTTTAATACCAAACCTCATACGATATCCTCAATTGCACGCCTCGTTGGGACTACGACCCGGGTATTCACTTATTCGGTTTATTATAATCGATTGTTGCGTTAAATCGTCGCGAGTTGACTTTTCTTCGTGAAAGGTTTGACTTGTGATGTATTCGAACAATATCAAAAATGGCGCCGCTGCCGGGGAGGTGTGTTGCGACAATATCGTTACGGTTTGACGATTAGTGACTTGAAGACCCTTCCTCGTGAAGTTATTGTTTTCTTCGTAAATATTTTCTTATAAAAACCCAAAAATATTTTCTTTTCAAAATTTATTTTTCCTTTTTCCTTTGTGTTTTTCAATATGTTTTTAAATTATAAAAATAAAAAATATTCTTCTTATTCCTCTTATTCGTTTAATTCTTTATCTCTCACCCTTTATCCGTTTAATTCTATTATCTTCTCATTCCTCTTATCCGTTTAATTCTTATGTCGTCACCCGACTATCACTGTTTTCATTGTAAAAGTATATTGGGTGATGATCATCGTTGTTACAAGTGTTTGTGTGAGCGGTGTGGAAATAATGCACCAAACGGATCTTGTTATTGGTGTGAATTATCCGTTAAATCAAATCCTAATTCCGTCGATAATTCTCAAGATTTTTCCGAATACCCTCCACAATCCCAGCCATCTCCAATCAATCAGCAAAATTGCTTTAATTGTGGAGATCCGTTGGGAAATAATTCACTTTGTGAACGATGTTTTTGCAAAGAATGTGGGTTTACTCATGGACTTTGCATATGTTGCAATTCTGAAATCGAAAATACATTCACTTATTTTCAAAACGATTTCAGCCACCATCCTCAGAATTCATTTGAGCAAGAACCGTGCTATCATAAATTTAATGATACATCATTTCAAAATGCTCCAAATATTCCTTGTGCAAATTGTGGGGGTCCTCATGACGATTATCAATGTCAGCCGTGGAATCAAGAACCGTATCCTTAGTTTAATACTTCCGGTTTTGACAATGTCCAACCCCCACAGTAATCCATCATTCATCCTCATGAAAAATGTAGGGTATTCACAATGCAAGAAACACTAGTTTGAGGCCTTAGATTTGATCGAATGAACAAGAACTTAGAGAGAGAAAGTGAGAGGTTGGGAGCCTTTGTAGAGAGAGAAATAAGATGATATTAGATTAACATGAAAGGTCCAACCCTTCCCATGGGTGGGAAGGGAGTATTTATAGTATTACATAATATGTCCCTAGTGGACTGTGGAGCGAGCTGACAAAGGGTAAAGACCCGACCCACTCCACAATACTAATTAATAACTAAACTACTAATAATATTACTGATAATCCTACGAGCTATGATGATCTAATAAGTACTCGGGGTGACCGAGTCTTCAGCTGAATATTCATATTCCTAACAATCTCCCCCTACGGGAGGTCACCCCAGAAGTAATGCTTTGAAATTCAGTACTTTTTCCTTGGATCTTGACATCATAGCTCGTAACCCTTGATTCTTCAATATCATAGATCATTGTGCAAACATCCGTGATCTTCAGATGACTTCTCTTTTGTTTTGGATGAACTTTGAGTAATCTTTGAAAGTGTCATCCCACTTGATTCTTCAAGTCATCTTTCAGTAGTAAAACTCCATGTGATGAAATATACTTAGAGCCGACATGCTTACACTATATGGTGTCATGATCTTCAGCATCAGAGTTAGCAGAAGCTGTGTTGAAGGTCTTTTAGGTTGTTCATGACTTCTTTGATGATGATGTGGTGTGAGCATGTGGTGATGGATTGGCATCTTTTCTGCAACCAGCTACAACAGCAACCAGCTACAGCATTCCACAGCTACAATCGCCAGAAGTTCCTGCATACGACAGTTAGCAATAATTCGACCGGTACTTACAAGTTTGGACTTCGAGATAGTCAACAGCATAATGTGAAAACTCTCTCTAATCCTTACCAAGACCGTTCCTAATCGAAAACCCACATAGGGCTTTTTAAGATTTTACCGTAGTAAATCAACGATTAGGTGAGTCGCTGGAGATCACTCCACGACTGTAGACCGGTTGAAACCGTCGCGACCACTAAGCGTAATCCACGAGGAATTACCGAAGTGACCTGCTTTCAGGGCTGCTTGATGTTGACCCTGGCAGGAATTTCCATTCAATCATTGAGAATTACATTAGTAAATTCTCTCATAAATGTTCTGGCAGATTGCTAAGATCTGCGTAGGACTCTTAAGTTTACAACTGGTGTCCTTAATGATGAACAACCAGAGTAGAAATTATCCGTGTTCCTATGAGATCTTATTGTGAATCTCTTGGCTCTAGACTCAATTGTGCGTTTTGATTTGGTGATCGGAGGCTGGAGAGAACTGCCACCTTTTCAATATCATCTGACTCGGAGTGAGAAAGACGATAGGAATGTATTGAACTCCGTGACAAATGAAACAAGAATCCTTTGAGGGACCTTGAGTGGCTAGGGAGGGTTGTGCAGCGTATCACTGGGTCCATGATACTTTGTCTTCAATGCCAGCAATCAACTAAGTGATTCTGAAAGCATATGTATTGACCCGGTTTCTGCCTAAGTTGTAAGGAGGGCTATTTCTTTTCACCCTTTATCTTTACAATTCTTTTTCATTCTTCAACCCCTTCAGTGCTTACCGAGACTTCATAACTAGCACCTTGTTGGGTTTGTTCCAGTACTAGCTCCATCTCAGTCGGCACTTTTCCCTTATCCACTTTTCTCCTTTTTAATCATACCTAAGGACTTCTACACTAACTAGTGGATTGTCCCTGGGTAGATCCCTCCGGCTCTGGCGGGATCGTGGGAACTTGAGCCTAACCTAACCATCCTTATAACTCCATGCATTAATTAAAGTGGTCGGTCTTTGGTGTACTTCCACGATTGCCATAAACCAAATCTTTGAAAAAATATCTCAAAGTGTTCATGATTCTGAAACACATTTTTGCAAACACTTGAGAGTTTTATATTTTTTCAAATGCTCCCCCTCAACATGTGCTCGGTTGATTGTTTTATAAATTTGCACATGTTAGGTAGAGCTCGCACTTTTTGAATTGATCCACTTTCAGTGAACATGACCGATTCGAGACACGCTTACATCACTAGTTAGACTAGCTTGAAATTATTACCCGGCCTGGTCAAGTCCACAGAAAGTTTCTCGAAATGGTACACTCTACTCAGATACATCTTTTTCGAGACACGCTTACATCACTGGTTAGACCAGCTTGAAATTATTACCCGGCCAAGACGAATCCTTTCGATTGATGACAGTTCAAGTTTCGTCAATTCATTAGTTAATTCTGAGTCATGGTCACATGAGATGCCAAATCCTTTGTTTTGTTAAAAACATTTGCTCCCCCTCAATATGTGCATTGATATAAGAAAGATTTTCGCACATGTGGAAGAGCTTGCGATTATGACCAAAATATTTTGCTCCCCCTCAATATGTGCCTTGATATACAAAATGGTTTAGCACATACGGGAGAGCATACATTAATTTCCAAATCATCACATTTTATCAGAATTTTCTATTTAAATCACATTCTCTCCCCCGATCAAAAATTTCAAACCATTTGAGATTTGTGATCTCAATTGATTTAAATACATTTAGAAAATTTTGGGAGAAAATGTGGTCAGGTTTTAAATGTTTTCTGATTGTGGAGCATACTATGCTCCCCTTGAAACAGCGAGAGAGTGTCACTGCTGATGTTTGCACAAGTTTGGCAAGGTGTCGAAAATTTGAACAAATATGCTCCCCCTCAATTAATGACCCGTTTTCCATTAAAAGAGCTGTAGTCATTCACTTGAGCGACGGATATTTGTGAAAATTTAGTTCAATTTACCACCTTGTGTAACATCAAGACTCTCTTGAAGGATCAAACAAGATAGAGAATCTTGATGAAAAGAAGACTTCTCTTCTTATATACGAAGTGATGCACTGAAACGTACATCAAGTCGGGGAAACATGGATATAAAGTAATCCATGCCCAGGTGAACATCACCCGGTTGGAGGAACAGCTGTCTTATTGGCGACATGCTTTCCCCATTGTACAGCACGGGTTGCAGTATGAAGTAACTGCAAGCCATTAAGACATGTTTTATCTGATTAGTATAACTTCTGCTCGAGCTTCATTTAAGAATCCGTGCCATTGTTGAATGACATTTCTAGATCCGTAAATGTTATCGATAAACAGAAGACATGCCTAGGTAGGACTATTTTTGATATTTTCTGATTTTTCGATTTTTATGGTTTTTTATAGATTTTATATTTTTGTATTTTTCTTTTTGATTTAAGATATATACAACTATGTACAAGGATATAAGAAGACAATCTTTACTCCTCCTTTTCTTCCTGAAGACACTTGAGGGTTTCAGGAGTCATGCTTTTCATGCCAAGGCGTGGGAGAATAAACTGAAACCTTTCTCTTGGGAGGGCCTTGGTGAAGATGTCAGCTAACTGAAACTCTGTCCTCACGAAGTATAGTTCCACAATTCCTTTTTCCACTTGTTCCCTGATGAAGTGATGCCTGATGTCGATGTGTTTTGACCTGGAGTGCTGAACATTGTTACAACAAAGGGCAATGGCGCTTTTGTTGTCACAATATAGGGGAATTTTGTTGTATGAGAGTCCATAGTCCGAAAGCTGTGATCGCATCCAAAGGATTTGTGCACAGCAAGCAGACATAGCAATGTACTCAGCTTCAGTAGATGATATGGAAGTACTCATCTGCTTCTTAGAAGACCAACTAACCAACTTTTCCCCTAAAAACTGAGCTCCTCCTAAAGTACTTCGACGAGTGTCTTGACATCCCGCATGATCAGCATCCGCGTAAGCCGTTAACTCCATTGCAGTGTCCTTAGGATACCAGAGACCCATATGAACCGTGCCTTGAAGATATCGAAAGATCCTTTTCACTGCTTCAACATGCTTCTTGGTTGGTCTGGATTGATACTGAGCACACATACACACAGCAAACAGAAGATCTGGTCTGCTAGCCGTGATGTACATCAAAGATCCAATCATGCTTCGATACTTAGTTATATCTACTGGAATCCCTGAAGGATCTTCATCCAGCTTCGTTCTATCAACCATGGGAGTGTCAACAGGTTCACTTGAATAGAATCCAAACTTTTTCAAGATTTCGTTGGCGTATTTGGATTGATTAATGAATATGCCTCCGGGACTTTGAGAAACTTGTAGTCCTAAGAAGAATGACATTTGTCCCATCATGGACATTTGGAACTTGGAATTCATCTCCTTTGAGAAACTATCACATTCACTAGGATCTGTTGAAGCAAAGATGATATCATCTACATATATTTGAACTAGTAGTAGATGGTTTCTTGACTTCCTGGTGAATAGTTGTGGATCAACAACACCCTTGGAGAATCCGTTTACTAGGAGGAACTTGGACAATGTATCGTACCATGCCCTTGGCGCCTGTTTTAACCCATAAAGAGCCTTCTTCAAGCGGTAAACATGAGTAGGGTGTTCAGCATCCACGAATCCTTCAGGTTGACTCACATAAACTTCTTCCTTTAAGTCACCATTCAAGAATGCCGTTTTGACATCCATCTGGTAGACTATCATATTACGACTAGCAGCATTTGCCAGGAAGATTCTTATAGCTTCAATTCTAGCAACCGGAGCAAACGATTCTTCAAAATCAATGCCCTCTTCTTGTCTAAACCCTTTAGCAACTAGCCGTGCCTTGTTCTTTAAGACATCACCATACTCATCAAGCTTCACTTTGAAGATCCACTTTAAAGCAATGATCATTGCAAGCTCCGGAGGAGGTACTAATTCCCATACTTCAAGTCGATCAAATTCATGGATTTCATCCTGCATAGCCTGGAACCAGCAATCTTTAGTCATTGCTTCTTTGGCATCTTTTGGTTCGACTTT
This sequence comes from Artemisia tridentata subsp. tridentata, assembly GCA_021014915.2. NCBI lineage: Eukaryota > Viridiplantae > Streptophyta > Magnoliopsida > Asterales > Asteraceae > Artemisia > Artemisia tridentata. Next base: position 269,958,762 of record CP139504.1, read on the forward strand.
AGACAGTACGGAATTGAAGAAGCACCATAGTGCATCAGTGGCTAGTTGATTACGTGTGGATACTGGACGTGAGGGATTGCCTATGATGTTGTCGATTGGATGATCACTGGTCCATTTCCTGAGATGGTCGTGAGGTTGATGGTTATGAACAGACGTAGCAGTGCTGTGTTCTTCTAGTAAGGATGTGTCTGATGAATGTTCAGGAGCAAATATGTTTTCAAAAGGAACCTCTTCAACAGGAGCAAAAGGATTAACTTCCAAAGAATTATTATCTGAAGACTCTTGCAATACTGGAGAAGTTTGAGTGTTTGATGACGAAGGCGATTGACTGGCAGCAGGAGCATTGTGACTGACTGATACTAAAGCAGTAGGGCCTTCTGAACCTTGTGGGGCTTGAACCTCAGCCATAGGAATTATAGCTGGTTCACTCGGGATGGTTCCATTCGTTGGCTCAAAGTATTCATCAAACATAGGATCGAATAACTTCTTCAACTCCTCACATGTAGTTGGCACATAAGAATCTGCAGTCGTGGAATTCTGTACAAGTCCTGAACTAATGGGTCCAGGAGACAAAAGGTTAAGATCAGGTCCAGAACTAATTTGTCCTGAAGTAGGTTGCTCACTCAGCTCATCGAACGTAACATGAATGGTTTCCATAATTTTACGGGTTCTCTTATTGTAGATTCGATACCCTTTGCTCTCTGGTGCGTATCCAACAAAAATACCTACATCTGCTTTAGCTCTTAGCTTTCCCAAGTCTTGACTATCATTAGTTGGGTAGCAAAGTGCACCAAATCACACGGAGAAAGGAAAGATCTGGTTTCTTGTTATGAATTAACTCGAAGGGAGTCTTCTCATGAACCGGATGAATTAGGGATCGGTTTTGAGTGTAACATGCTATTGCAATAGCCTCTGCCCAGAGAAACATCGGTGTCTTTGAAAATATAAGCATAGTTCTTGCAGCCTCCACCAGAGTACGGTTCCTTCGTTCAACCACTCCCTTCTGTTGAGGAGTGCGAGGGATACTTTTCTGATGCGTGATGCCAATACTTTCATAGAAATTACGAAGTTGTTGGTTAACAAACTCCGTACCATTATCAGTGCGGATGATTCTGACAGTTTTATCAAGCCTTACTTGCAGCTGTTTTATCAGTTTAATGATAACCTCTGGAGTTTCGTCCTTGGTTCTCAAAAACTTCACCCATGTGAACCGAGAATAATCATCTACTATCACCAGAACGTACTTCTTTCCATTTATGGTTTGTATTCTCATTGGTCCACACAAATCCATGTGGAGGGTATGAAGAACTTCCAAGTTGGTGTTGATGGTTTTAGGCTTGTGGGTTTGTTTCTTGCTTTTACCCAGTTGACATGCAGAGCAGAGATGATCTTTCTCATATTTCAGTCTGGGCATTCCTCTAACAAGATCTTAACGGGAAAGATTATTTATGGTACCGAAGTTCAAGTGGTTCAAACGACGATACCACAGCCATGATTTTGTTTTAGAGGCTTTAGAAAGCAAGCATATGGGAGAGGACTTCAACATTTCTTCAATCGATATGGTGTATAGATTGGTGCCCCGACTACCCTTAAGGAGATCTATACCATCCAATTCTCTGACGAAACATGTGTGCTTTCTGAATGCTACTTCCAGATCTGAATCACAAAACTGACCCACAGAAAATAGATTGTGCCCTAGTCCTTCCACATAATATACCCTTGAGATTACACTGTCACCAAACACATAATCTCCATAACCCATAATAGCACCAAAGTGGTCGTTCCCAAATCTAACTATCCCGATAAACTTTTTCACGAAGTTCTTGAGCCGCGAGCGATCCCCAGTCATATGTTTTGAGCAGCCTGAGTCCAAATACCACAGGACGATTTGTACGACCTGCATTTGAAACCAGACAACAATGGATAACTGAAAAATGTGGATCCCCAAGTGCAATTGGGGTCCATTTGGTCAGCACACACATATTCAGGAACCACAGATTTCACAGATGCTACTGTCTTTACTGAGGAGACAGAACTAGAGGCAGGACAAGACCTAGATGGAAGGCATTGTGACTCTAAAGACAGGATTCTACCAGTTGGTCTCCATTCCTTATTCATCACAATTTTATGCATATTCATTTTAGATAATGATCTCTGTTTTCCTAAATTGAACTTCCTTCCAGTGGGTCTCCATTCCTTAACATTCACAATTTTATGCTTATTCATTTTAGGTAACGTGCACTGTTTTCCTAAATTGAATTTCCTTTCAGTGGGTCTCCATTGATAGCCTATGCTAGCAAATGTTTTTCCTGTTGCTTTCCAAATCTTTTTGCATGCTTCAGTTATCCTACCATTCTTAACATGGGATGATTCAGAAGACATCAGGAAAGACACAACACATTCATCATGATTAGCAGAAATTAAACAATTGTCGCATGTTTTACAGATAGCATTAGAATTCGAATTAATTACAGTACTTTTGATACTAGAATCAACACGATTCATCCTACTCATTGCAAACTTATTGTTCCTAGGTTGGACTTCTACATTCTTCAAGTGATCATTCTTAGCTGGCGCAGTCATATCCTTTCTTTCATTTCCTCTAGACCTTGACCCGCTAGCTTGGGTGTCACTTTTTACTCCTGTAGAAGCATTGAAGGTAACATTAGTTTGTTTTTCTGTCACATGCCTTCCTGATAATGATGTGTTGGGTTCTGATGTTTTGGGTGGTAGATCAAAGGCTACATGTTTGTTCTCAACATTGGATGATGATGCAACAAATCTATCTCTATGGCAGCTAAACTTAGGAATCGAGCCTATGGCATATTCTAAGTTTTCCTGAATCCTTTTCGTGAGTTTACATGCATAAACAACTGCCCGATCAAGTGGCTTATCAGTCCTATCCTCTTCAACTACCTCACGAAGTGTGTCAAGGCCCTTTCTAAGATGATCGAGATATGTTTGATGGGCCAAGCTGTTATTTCTAAGCTTAAACGGAATACACCCAACATCAACATCATACTTTTTACTATCAGTAGCCTTTGGTGCATCACAATTACAAGTGGTGCATGGCATTTTACCTTTCACCCGAGCCTTCAGATCCTCAATTTCATTTGTCAAAGAAGTTATTTGATCATTGTGATTGCTTCTTGTAACTTTAATAGAATCATATAACTCTTTGAAATGTTGTTTAACCTTTGAATTTTCTTCTCGATAACACTCATTTTCATAATGTAACTTATTTATGGTGTTTTGATATTGAAAATTCTGAGAATCTGACGACGAAGGTTTATTGGTGCCATATACTTCACACTTGTTGGATTACAATTTGGCAATTTGTGCCCTCAGCAGTCGAATCATGTTCGTGTGAGCTTGAATTGTCTCATCTCATTTGCTTAATTCAAAATAAGTATCAAATTCAGGAGCATCCAAGGATGTCTTGTCATTTGATATTTTATGTTTTTCATTTAAATGTTGATATTTCAATTGCAAATTAAGATATTCAACTTCCAATTTTGAAAAACGTTTAACCATATTATCATGGTCATCATTTTGAATTTTTTCAAGCAATTTTAAATTCTCCCCCTCAAGCTCAACAACACGATTCTGGGTGACATTTAACGCAATAGCATACTCATTAAATTGACACGCAAACAATGCAGAATCAGTGACAGTGTAAAATACATCTTGTGCAATACATTTAGCAATCAAGTTGTCGTTAGTAATGAGTATGTTTTTTCTTTCAATCTCTCGACTCTTAAGCTCTATTGCATATTCATTCACCTCATTTTCCATGTCTTTAAACACTACTTCCATTTCTTTTATTTCGACTTTAAGGGCAGTTTGCAACCCTTCAAAATGTTCTTTAAGTAGTTTAAAGAATGGCATGACCTCAGTTAAGTAACACCTTTTTGCATGTTCAAAACATCTTTCCCCCTCAGTAATGCCGGTTGGTGTGATTCTCTTCTTACATGTTTTATCAAAATCAGAAAATAATTGCCAAAGCACATATAAGCTAATAAAGGTTTTGCATTTAGTGGGAAGAGACAAAGGCACCAGATTCCTAGGTGTATTGGGAGGATACACCGTTATGGACGCAACTTTTCTAATGAGGGGGGTGTTGGCCTTAAGTTTATCTACCTTAAGTTTTTCATTATCTTGTTTCCAAAATATCTGTTCAGGTGTTAACTTCTTTTGAGGAGCAAACACAGTCAAACGATTTTCCTCATAATAGTCATGGGGTTTGATTATTATTCGTCTGGCTATGCACTCGGGATCCCTCATTTTCTCATTCATTTTTTCCCTCGTTTTATCACTTATCTCATCCTCTTCATTAGTGTAGATATGCTCAGGTTGGTCATGAATAGGCATAAGCATCACATTACCATCATATAGGGCTGGTTGAAGTACTTTCATGTCCCTAAGAATGGTTGACTTAGGTTCACCTATCATGATTTTGCTATGCTTATCACTCAACTTTCTGTGCTTATGAATCATTTGAGCAGTTTGTATGGTTTGATTTTGTGTGTACAACTTATCTTCAAGCTTATTTTTTAACGTCTTGAGTCTAGAGAAATCATTTAAAAGAGTTGTTTCTTTTTGTTTGAATTCTTGCTTAAGTGTTGTTACGCACTTTTGTGCTTCCTGTTTCTGTTTGACAGACTGTTCTAGCTGACTTTTCAAAGAACTCAACTCTAATTTTAATGTTTCTTCTCGCACTCTAGACTCTTTAATAAGTGTACTCATTTGACCTTCTAATTTCTGCTCACGATCATTAAGCTCAAACTTAGCACGCTGTTCATACATAGCAACTTGTTCTTTATAGATGTTTAGTCTAGTGATCAAGTTATCATCAGGGACAGGCAATTTGTTCTCATGGTACACACATGCATTATCTATATTGCCCGCATTATCTAAGGCACATACATTACTCATAACACACACATCATTAATGACAAAAGATTCACCATTTGGTACATCAGGCGAGTTGTTGCTATTCAAATATTGTTCATATGAAACAATATTGCTATTTTCCATGTCAACATTACTTGAGTCAGAAACAACTACCTGATGTACTTCTTCGGGAATCTTTTGTCCCTCGACTATATTATATGTGTCATAAATTTTTAGTACCTCAGATATCACGGATGCATTAGAAGAACCAGCTTGATGAGATGAGGCCAGGGAAGACAAGTTAGCCATGAAGATTGTTTGAGCAGTAGGTTCATCATCCACATCAGAGTCAAATGCATCACAGTCATCTGCCTTGAAGATGTTAGGATCATTAAGTGCTAGATCCTGAACAGGTTTCTCATCCACATCTTCATCAAAAGTATTTCCTCCATCTCCTACCAAGAACAATAACTCTTCCTCATCCAATACAGCTCCATTATCTTGAGCTTGCATTAACAGCATCTTGTCTTTGAAGTAATCTGAGTTCTGAGGACGTTTAGGTTGATTGCAGTTTCTAGCAATGTGTCCAAGCCCCCCACAATTATAACACTTGATCTATTTCCCTTGCCCCTGATTGGCATTCCCTGCTCTATTCTGCACATAACCTCGACCCATGTTTCTACCAGCTCTCCCTTGCACATTCTGAACCACAATTTTCCCATCCTCCACCATTGCTAGATTGCGTGGGTTGGAAGAATTCCTTAACTGATTGTTGGTCTGTGGGAGTGATGCTTGAAACTGTTGAACCAGTAGAGATACTTGATTGGTGAGGTTGTCAATCATTTTGTCGGTCTGAGAGTAGCCTGAGTCAAGTTGAGAACTCATAGCAGGTACTTGTGAGTGAAGTTGGTGATAGCTTGGATTTGATGATGATTGGATTGTTGGTTGTACATTTGTCATGAATGCCAGTGGGTCATTTGTAGTTGAAGGATTAAACTTTTCTCTCAGCACCCGATCATAGACAGCATGTTTCTCATGTTGTTGCAGGTAAGCATACAGCTGTTCATAGTTAGTATCCCTTAAACCTTTGTTGAGTTTGACAGCAGTAACAAATCTGTCCCATTCTGGAGTCATGTTGTTCACAAACTTTGAGTTAAGTTGGATATTGGGCATAGTCATTCTGATCATCCTCATATCATTCACCAACTTATGAAATCTCACGTAGTAATCTGTGATATTCTCTCCTGGGTTCATTTTGAAATGCTCGAACTCATCATACAGCTGTGACTCACGATCTTCCTGTGTGAGTTCTGACCCTGCCAACAACATTTTAACGTTGTCCCACACAGCCTTGGCTTCAGTGTTGAAATTGATGAGCTTGTATACATCCTTTGGAAGACCTTGAATGACTATGTTTGAGGCTCTAATATCAGCATCATACCTCTTCTTTTCTTCTTCATTAAGATCATTGTAGTTTCTAGGTCTGTCGATGCCCCAAGTCACAGTCCCATCTTCACCAGTTGTAACAACGTCTCTGGTGGTACCCATCTGATAAGGTCCTTCGTCAATTGACTTAAGAATGTTGACACCATTATCTTTTCCCAAGCAGTAAAGTCTTATTCGTTGTGCCCAAGACTCATAATCCGTCCTATCTAGCATAGGTGGACGAGTGTCAGATCCTGCTGCTTGAATATCATCTGATGATGTACTTGATGTGGTAGCCATAGTAACTACGGGATTTTACAGATCTTGTGATTTAACCGAGAAATTGAATCTTTCGCGGGAATTTCTAAAATCACCAAGACACAAACCGCATACAAGTCTGAGAGACAAACCGAGTATACACAAGACGACTACACGCTGCGGAGACAACTCAAGTAGACACAAACCGAGTGCACGCTGCTGGAACAAACCGAGTAGATACAAACCGAGTAAATTCCTCAGAGACAAACCGAGTCTACACAAACCGAGTACACACTGGAGGGACAAATCGAGTAGACACAAACCGAGTAAATTCCTCAGAGACAAACCGAGTCTACACAAACCGAGTATACGCTGGAGGGACAAATCGAGTAGACACAAACCGAGTAAATTCCTCAGAGACAAACCGAGTCAACACAAACCGAGTACGCGCTGGAGGGACAAATCGAGTAGGTACAAACCGAGTAAATTCCTCAGAGACAAACCGAGTCTACACAAACCGAGTACGCGCAGCAGGGACAAACCGAGTAGACACAAACTCCCAAGCACGTCGCTTTCACTGCCTTTTGTCTTTTTGCCTAAACAAGTAATAGGACAAACCGTATCAACGAATTGACACAAACCGAGTCCAAGAATACGTCCCAATGACACAAACCGCTGCCAAGAACACTACCACAAGTACCCACGAATTGCTCCAAAATCACCACACCGTTCTTAGATCTATGAATCCAAACACCAAATACCACTCTAATACTATTCTTAAGCTAGAAAGTACAAGGTACAACAACTTCTAATCACTAAACAAAGCACAAAATGAAATTTATGCTACTAATCAATTCGAACCAAAAAAAAACTCAAAAACTACAAATCGAACCAAAAAAAAACCTCAAAAACTACACAAATCCGTGAATACCAACTCTCATGGACCTAACCATGGCTCTTGATACCAATTGTAGGGTATTCACAATGCAAGAAACACTAGTTTGAGGCCTTAGATTTGATCGAATGAACAAGAACTTAGAGAGAGAAAGTGAGAGGTTGGGAGCCTTTGTAGAGAGAGAAATAAGATGATATTAGATTAACATGAAAGGTCCAACCCTTCCCATGGGTGGGAAGGGAGTATTTATAGTATTACATAATATGTCCCTAGTGGACTGTGGAGCGAGCTGACAGAGGGTAAAGACCCGACCCACTCCACAATACTAATTAATAACTAAACTACTAATAATATTACTGATAATCCTACGAGCTATGATGATCTAATAAGTACTCGGGGTGACCGAGTCTTCAGCTGAATATTCATATTCCTAACAAAAAATCTATGGGAGAATTACTAGCCGAAGAACGAGCAGCTGAAACGCGTGCCAAATTTCTCAAGGCTTCCATTCTCGATGAAGATGATGAGGATACTATTCAAATGAAGGAATATCATGAGAATTCGTCAACTGCCATCACACCTGTCCAGAAACGGCAGGAAGACAAGAGTATTGCAGAATTGCTAGCAGAAGAGCAAATGGAACGTATAAAAGCCATTTATGCTAGCAATAATGATGAGGAGGACGACGAGGAGAGTGTTATTCCTTTGAGTGATATTATTTCTCAACTCCGTCAGTCTATTGCAATCACATCCATCTTACAATCTATGGACTCCGAGGACTCTCTCATTATGGGGGATGAGCATTTTAGCATTATTCCTGAAAAGGAATCGGACGAATTCATAAAGTCTAGTACTGAGAAACTTATCCCTATCCCAAGTGAGTCTGAGGATTTATCGGACAGTGAATGTGATTGGTCTTTATATGATTATCCTCTTGACACTTCAGAGGATTCTTCCGGGATTTTCTCTAACCCTCTTTTCAATTCAAACGATGATTTTTCCTCTAGTGATGACGAATCACTTTCTGATGAGGACGTTCTAGATGAAAGTATCGAAGTCTATTCAAACTCTCTTTTTGAATTTGATGACAAGTACTTTTCTAGCAACGTGAATCCTCTTTTTGATGAAGAGTTAGAGAACGATGAGGTCAAGGACTCTACTATTCCTAAACTTGATGATATGACCTCAATCCTTAATCCTGAGATTCAAAAGGACATTCTTTCTACGACATATGTGACATTGCCCTTTGAGGATCGCCATTATATTGATTTCACATATGTCATTCGAGTTTTTCCACCTTTCTTCTCCTATACGGTAGATTGTCCTTTTATTCACTCGTTCGGGAGTGAAGACAAAGTTTTTGACCCCGGCATCTCCATTTATCATTCTTTAGAGCCGAGGGCATCTCATCGGAGTGGAACTTTCATGTACTTCAATGTTTATCCAAACATTTTGAACGAAAGTCCGATTGAGATTTTCTTTTCCACATGCTTCCCCAAGAACAAATGAATTCGGGGTCGAGTCAAGCTAGTGACTCGGTTAACAAAAACATTAGCATTTCATGGGTAACAACCCATGTTTCTGACTTCTTTCTATTTTCTAACACTAAGTGTGGGGGAATTCCTCTGCTGTGCTGTACTTTTGTGTGTTGTTTGCTCTTGTTTGCAGGTTTCCCTTAGATCGTGATGATTGATGCGCCTATTTTCAATTCAGCCGCCCAATATCTGATCTTTTTGCTAACGTTTATCTAGGGATATCTTATTAATCCTGTTTGTGAAAAATAGAGATTTTTGTTCCACACTTGGCTATTAGTATTACCTTTTTACGTTCTAAGTGTCGGCATAATAGCCGGTACTTTGAATATTGAGGGCAATATTCAATTCTAAGTGTGGGGGGGAATTCTCGCGATTTTTGTCACATATGTACCTTCTAGTGCCCTAGTACCCCCGTTTTGGCCAAAAAATTTAAATTTTTTTTTCGTTTTTAGATAAGAAATTGCAATAAAAAAAGAAGTGTTTAGTCTTGATTAGGTTAGAACAAAGGGAATCCCGACTCTGCCAGAGTGTTGATCTGGCTGCTCCCTTAACGGTTAGAATAAGGTTTTACGATATGTGCAAATGAAAATGCTAAGCGTAGAATAGTTGGTTTTCTTTAGAGCTTATATAAGTAATCTATGGCTTTTCCTCCCAGGAGATAACTAATCTGACTTAATAAGTGCTTATTTTCAAACATTTGAACACACAAAATCATTTTTTTTATACGATTTTGAAAAATACTAGTTCAAAGATTTATTTAAACTTCGGAACAAGCATATGTCATAGTTGTAATAGTTAAATAATAAATGTATGTGCTATAAGCTGCGAATTCAAGATCGGCCCTTGGATCCTTATTTCCGGAAGGCGTTTAGGTCTTGGCTACCCTCTTACACTGGCCCTTGGACCTCTAATTCAAGAATGTGTGAGGTCTTGGTCTAACACCCTTGGATCCTCATTTCAGGAATGTTTAGAGTCTTGGAACTCTCCGTTGTAACGGCCCTTGGATCCTTTATTCCGGAAGGTGTAAGGTCTTGGTTCCCGTAAAACTCCATTAATTTATGTTGCACAAGTAAAAAAAAAAAATTTTGAAAAATGATGAAAAAATGAAAAGAAAAAAATAAAATAAAATGGAATGATATTGCAAAATGCAATAAGTTTTGATGTGTTGAATAAAGTTTTGAAACTTGCTTGTTGTAAATTTTAAATCTATCTTTCAACTAGTATTAGTCAAAAATCTTATAAAAACATCGATTTTTGTGATCATTTTTGAAAATCAAGCACAGTCACCTAACTTAAATAAATATGGGAGTGAAAAGTTAAGTCTCGGCTTACATAGATTATTAGTATAAGTATGGTTAGCATTTTACAAAAACATTTGCACATTGAGTTTAAGCTTAGTTGGGAGTATAAAAAAAAGGATGACGATTACAATTCCCTGGAGACACCCATTTTGTGTGAATCACGTTCCATGATACCATTTTTTGAAAATCAAGCATTTTATTTATTTTAGTTCTAGTTTAAATTTCTTGCATTTAATAAAAAGTCAAAACGGGGTATGCTTGGTATTCTTTTGATCCTTTCATTACTTTATATGATCGGATTGCTAGGGACTAGCAATTGATAGTGTGGGGGGATGATGAGTGCCTATTTACTCATCATTTTATGCCCATATAAGACACAAAAATGACCAAAAAACACCCAAATAGATCAAATATTGTTGCAAATATTCTTGGTTTGTGTTTTATGTGTTTCAGGTACAAAAGGATCGAAAACAGGGCAAAAACAGACAAAACCAAGCACAAGATTGGAAAATCGTGAAAAGCCGAGGACGGGGAAGAAATTTACGAGTTTGGACCGGGATATTGCTCAAGTTCAAAAATGACCTCAGTAGGCCGTTTGGGCTGCAAATCAGTCCCGTAGTGCCTTTTTTTTTAGATTCAGTGCTTATTGGCTTTTAAATGTAGCTTATTCTGAAATTTTGTGGTCCACTTAGATTTAGTTTATCATAATTCAGCTTATTTCACTCCTAGCTTAGCTTATTCCAGCTTATAGTTAGCTTTTCGTAGCTTATTTCCCCTTTGCCTTAGTTACTTTTTCATGTTTTCTTTATTTGCACCACTGCTCTGTTTCATATTGCTTATTTCTGAGCTTTTTAGTGATTTTAAAAATATTGCTTTTGTAGATTTATCTTATTGTAATGTGCTTATTAAGTTTCTAAAAAGAAAAAAATAAAAAAAAATAAGTTAGCAAAAAGTGCATGACCAGGGATTCGAACCTTGGTCTGCACCCTTAGCAAAGCCTCACTCCACACAAATTAACCAACTGCGCCCTTGGGTCTTTTCTGCCCAAGGGAGTTGGCTAATTTCTTTTAACTAGTTTTTGAGCCTTTAAGCTTTTTCCCCTTTTAGCTTAATTACTGCTTATCCGAATGAGCAGTTGGTCCCATTTTATTTTTCTTAGGTTCTTCTTATCTTTTAACACTTTTCTGTAATTTTTGGTAATTTTCCATTTACGTTTAGTATTTTTAATTCATTTTTATTTTAAATTTAGTTTTTAATTCGTATTTAACTAAATATTAATCAGAAAAATATAATTCTTTTATCTAAAATTTTCTTTTATCATTTAGGACTTAGGAAAATTAAATTTACATCCGTAGGGTTAATTTTAATAGATTGTTACGTTTAAACTTGTTTCCCGATTTTAATTCCCGTTTTCTTTAATTTAATTTTTGTTTTCCTAGACTCGTAACCAAAAGTGTTCATCTTTATTTCAAGCATTTTAATACCAAACCTCATACGATATCCTCAATTGCACGCCTCGTTGGGACTACGACCCGAGTATTCACTTATCTGGTTTATTATAATCGATTGTTGCGTTAAATCGTCGCGAGTTGACTTTTCTTCGTGAAAGGTTTGACTTGTGATGTATTCGACCAATATCACATAACGTTACAAACCGACACATTTTATTATAAAATAACACCAGATTATATTAAAAATTTTGCACAAGTTAAACAAATTTATTCAAACCTCAGATGTGGTTGGAAGGTTGTAATTCCTTTGGTCGGGTTCGAAGTCAGCAAGGCTTCGAAACTTTGTCACGTATGGGTTTGTTGCAAGAACACGTGTCAATATTTCAATAATGTGTCTATCAAGATTTGTCGATACAAGTCTGTGCGATAACTCGGTTCCAGGATCATAAAAATACAACTGTAAGTACCTAGGTTGTCCATCCCTAGGAACCAACTGATCAATTCTATGGTACATACCTCCGTGCGTACGAAAAGTATACACTCCAGATGTCATATTGGTCATGGAAGTATCCAAATTTACACCCATCGATGTGAATGAGAAGTTTGTGTTGTATGCACGTATGTTGTGCCTGAAAACTTTACCCACTTCAGATTGTGAAGTGAAGAGATTAAATAGTTCTTCTGGGATATTTGAGGATACCAATTTTGTCTTTCCTTTCATACAACAAAATGTTGGGAATTCAAACTTTATCCGTTTTGCTCCACACACCGTACATGGTGGTTGTTCCTTTAAAACACGGTGCTGTTTAGGGACACCATCATAAATGAAATCATATGGATCCATGTCTTGGTTGTCGCCTATGATCGATGAATTGACATTGCCATCAGTACCACCTTCTGCATGTAAGCCATTTAAATGTAAGAATACGTTGTAATGGATAAGTGTCGATCGCGTAAATTAAATACTAACCTGTTATAGGTGATTCTTGAGTCATGACAGCATCAAATGAAGGTAGTAGTCTACGAGGCTCACCTTGAATGCCTGTTGTAAGAATGCAAAATTAATTCATGAAAACTATTATTTAACAACTTGGTAAAAGGTAAAAAATAATAATAACGCCAGGTTTGGTTTTGTGTTACCGTTGTTGCTTTCAAATGTCAACCTCGAGGATATGTGGGTAGCTCCTGCTCTATTTGTATGACCGGGCAGGTGAATGCCATTTGTCATATTTGTTGATGTTTGACCGCTTTGATAGTTGCGCATCAGTTCCCCATTCTTTTCCTTGCTTCGCTGATAATAATTTCTATTCTTAGTTTTTATATCTCGAGATGATTTTTGTGAAGTCTCTGGAGGTTTTCCGGAATTCAAGCTGTGAAGAAGCGCATTTTGGCATGGGGGTATGTTTTCTTTGTTTGCTAGTACACTATCACCTGGTGTGGTTAGTGTGTTACTATCACCTGCCGTCATATCTATTACTTCACTGTCATTCATTGGTGACGATGAACAATTTACTCTTCGGTCTCCCAATATTCCTAACGGCGCTACAATGTTACTCGTGGAGTTACATTTGTAGCAGATGTGGCGTGTTGACTACTGCCTTCGCCAGAAGCTATTTGTTTAAGTCTGTTCGCCTTTTGACGCGCATAGTGTTGTTTATTATATTCTCTTTTCTTTTCTACACGCTCTACAAGAATATACTTAAGGAAAAATGCATTAACAATTAATAACATTATGATATTGTTTATAGATAATAAACATACCCTTCTGTTTGTCTAGATCTGCTTGAGAGACATCACCAGTATCATTCTTAAGTACTTTGTTATGCTTTCGTCGTGCAGTATTGTTGCTATCGTAGTCTTTACGCTTTCCGGTATGCATAATGGTTAGAGCGTACCGTACTAGTTAGATTCGTGCAGAGTGAAGATGACAGGCTGAATATAGTTTATGATATGTGTATTTTTTTACTACTGTTATATAAGAGTAGCACTTGTATCTAGTAGTAAAGTTGAGAGGCCAAAATTAAGCCATAGAATTAGCAAATGTATCAAAAAATATGTTGACAATAAAAGCATTGATTACCATACTTGAAGCCCTAGTATTAGAGATGTGCATCTATTACATTGATTTTGTTTTTATGGCTTCAATTAAAACAAAAAGATAATATCATTAATATAAAACATTAACATAAAACCAAAAAGATAATATCGTTAATATAAAACATCAACATAAAACAATTTTTATTAAAGAATGTAAATTAATTAATGTCTTGAGCAATTACATTCTTCAAGAATATATTTACATGTTCCTTGACATACTGGGCAGTAACAGTCATCATCTTCATATTCATATTCTGGAGATTCGCAATTTTCCCATTCCAATTTATCCCACCACTCCTTTTCTCTCATGCTATCGAGTATGTCAACATCCGTTTTTGTTTTTTTTTGCCTTTGTCTTCAAATCTTCGACATTCAGCACCTCAACATCAGAAATATCTCTTTTTTTTGTATCACTAAGTTTCAAATCAGAATTTGTAGAATTGACTTCCAAATCTAAGTAGTAAAGTTGAGAGGCCAAATCTAAGCCATAGAATTAGCATATGTATCAAAAAAAATATATTGACAATAAAAGCATTGATGACCATACTACAAGCCATAATATTAGAGATATGCATCTATTACATTGATTTTGTTTTTATGGCTTCAATTAAAACAGCATATCTGTAAATATATTTGATAGATATAATCTTTAGTAATGTTTAATCTGTTTGCAGGTTTATCTGGTATGCAGGATTTCCAGACCTCTTTTATTCAGGAATGCAAGAATACTTTGGGATACAATATGGCAGATATGGATCACCCCAAGGTTTATTTCTGTTCTTTATACGTGGTTAATAGGTTATTTTATACGTGATTAAATTGTAGAAACTTAAAGTCATGTTAAAACGTGTGAGATACTGTATGAAAGAAAAATAACCATAAGGGCAAATGATTCAAAATCCCAAATACTTCAAATCTGTTAAATTCTTTCAAAATTTCCACACAAACTGTTGACAATACAAGATGATTGAAATTTATTATTTCACCATTGAGAACAAAAGGAAATAAAGACAAGTTTAAAAACATAGTTTTCAATATAAATTCTGCAGACGTTTTAGTTCTTGTGCTTCTGCCATAATCGGGTTGAACTCAATCTTTGTAACATCCATAGATTCCAGTATGTTACCTGAAAGATATTTAACGTATGTTAATCTTTGAGATATTTATAGTACTTAAATATGGATTTGAAAACAATTAACATACTTTAAATTGGTTGTTACCTGTTTGTGTACGAGTAAGTCTAACTCGAGCCGCATATATGCTTACATTTTCGTAACTTGCTTTTGCAATCATTGCTGGAAGAGCACCCGGAATGTGATGCAAGATCAGTTTTATTTAATGGCCCCTATTATGATTCAATTTAATGTTGGTGGTGAGTATATTCATATTTTATTTATTATTATTATTATTTTATATTTGAAAAGTACTACATATAAACACTTACATACAATCCTGCAGAATAATTTCACAAGGACCTCTTCTACCAACATTAATTACATGCAGGTATGTTTTCAAACATACTTCCTTTAATTTCCCAACAACATCTGCGAGGAAATTATGGATTTTTAGAAGTACAAAACTTTATATTTATTACATAAAAAAGGTAAATTTGATAAACAAATTTCTGCAAGTATTTTAGATATACCAATCAACATTTGGCGAGCTGTCCTTTCCTCCACAAGGCACCTAATAGAAGCAACCAACGGATAGTTGGCAAACCAGTCATCTTCTCCATCTGTTGTCTGTCTACGCTCAGTTTTTTTGTTTATCATTATTGCCCAATCATTACGAACAAAGTTGTAGTTATCCAATCTTGGGTAGTCGTATGGGGAGTGATAATCTATCTGGAAATGTTTCAAAGAAAACACACGACCTTCCAAGTTTCGTCCCACATAAAATGGAATTAACTGGCGGGGGACAATAGCAGCAATTTTTTGTCTCTAAAATATAAAGTAGTAGTAGTAGGTTAACAAAACAAATTAATAAGCATGTATGCAAATTTTTTGATAAACATACTTTTTAAATTAACTTACAAATTTATCGAGTAAAAACAGCCAGAGTTTGTTTTCTTTTTCGTCCATCTAAACAAACTCTACGCGGACTGCTTTGCATTTGTACCACAAGCGTGGTTCGTTGAGTAACTTGAAGCTTTCAATAGCTTCGTAAGGGTCATATTCCTACAAAATCAAATATAAACATCATTAAATTTCAATGCAAGATGTCTTGTTGTTTTGATTGTTTATGTTTTAGGTACATATAAAGATTGAAGATGATTTGTTACCACAACAACGGGGTGAATTTTAAGGATCCCTTGAACGATAACTGGATCAAGTTTGCGGGCGGGAGAAAGAGTTAAAGATGATAGAAGGTTGGTTACATCAAGGTCAGGTATTTGATCCTCAACTTCAACAATCATAGAATCACTAATAATTTCACTTTGATAGTCCATTTGCTGTGTAGTGTGTTTTTTTGACTTAATTACTAGTACCATGTAGTATGTCATATATATACTGTCTTATCAGTTTCAGAAATTAAAAAAATAATGAGTATAAATAGTAAATGGATAAAAGTAAGGCTAAAAATATTCAATTTGTGATTAACATATCTTAAATAATTGCTGTGATTCGCAATTTTCCCATTCCAATTTATCCCACCACTCCTTTTCTCTCATGCTATCGAGTATGTCAACATCCGTTTTTGTTTTTTTTTTTTTTTTTTTGCCTTTGTCTTCAAATCTTCGACATTCAGCACCTCAACATCAACAACATCAGAAATATCTCTTTTTTTTGTATCACTAAGTTTCAAATCAGAATTTGTAGAATTGACTTCCAAATCTAAGTAGTAAAGTAGAGAGGCCAAATCTAAGCCATATAAATAGCATATGTATCAAAAAAAATATATTGACAATAAAAGCATTGATGACCATACTACAAGCCATAATATTAGAGATATGCATCTATTACATTGATTTTGTTTTTATGGCTTCAATTAAAACAGCATATCTGTAAATATATTTGATAGATATAATATTTAGTAATGTTTAATCTGTTTGCAGGTTTATCTGGTATGCAGGATTTCCAGACCTCTTTTATTCAGGAATGCAAGAATACTTTAGGATACAAAATGGCAGCCATGGATCACCCCAAGGTTTATTTCTGTTCTTTATACGTGGTTAATAGGTTATTTGATACGTGATTAAATTGTAGAAACTTAAAGTCATGTTAAAACGTGTGAGATACTGTATGAAAGAAAAATAACCATAAGGGCAAATGATTCAAAATCCCAAATACTTCAAATCTGTTAAATTCATTCAAAATTTCCACACAAACTGTTGACAATACAAGATGATTGAAATTTATTATTTCACCATTGAGAACAAAAGGAAATAAAGACAAGTTTAAAAACACAGTTTTCATTATAAATTCTGCAGACGTTTTAGTTCTTGTGCTTCTGCCATAATCTGGTTGAACTCAATCTTTGTAACATCCATAGATTCCAGTATGTTACCTGAAGGATATTTAACGTATGTTAATCTTTGAGATATTTATAGTACTTAAATATGGATTTGAAAACAATTAACATACTTTAAATTGGTTGTTACCTGTTTGTGTACGAGTAAGTCTAACTCGAGCCGCATATATGCTTACATTTTCGTAACTTGCTTTTGCAATCATTGCTGGAAGAGCACCCGGAATGTGATGCAAGATCAGTTTTATTTATTGGCCCCTATTATGATTCAATTCAATGTTGGTGGTGAGTATATTCATATTTTATTTATTATTATTATTATTTTATATTTGAAAAGTACTACATATAAACACTTACATATAATCCTGCAGAATAATTTCACAAGGACCTCTTCTACCAACATTAATTACATGCAGGTATGTTTTCAAACATACTTCCTTCAATTTCCCAACAACATCTGCGAGGAAAGTATGGATTTTTAGAAGTACAAAACTTTATATTTATTACATAAAAAAGGTAAATTTGATAAACAAATTTCTGCAAGTATTTTAGATATACCAATCAACATTTGGCGAGCTGTCCTTTCCTCCACAAGGCACCTAATAGAAGCAACCAACGGATAGTTGGCAAACCAATCATCTTCTCCATCTGTTGTCTGTCTACGCTCAGTTTTTTTGTTTATCATTATTGCCCAATCATTACGAACAAAGTTGTAGTTATCCAATCTTGGGTAGTCGTATGGGGAGTGATAATCTATCTGGAAATGTTTCAAAGAAAACACACGACCTTCCAAGTTTCGTCCCACATAAAATGGAATTAACTGGCGGGGGACAATAGCAGCAATTTTTTGTCTCTAAAATATAAAGTAGTAGCAGGTTAACAAAACAAATTAATAAGCATGTATGCAGATTTTTCGATAAACATACTTTTTAAATTAACTTACAAATTTATCGAGTAAAAACAGCCAGAGTTTGTTTTCTTTTTCGTCCATCCAAACAAACTCTACGCGGACTGCTTTGCATTTGTACCACAAGCGTGGTTCGTTGAGTAACTTGAAGCTTTCAATAGCTTCGTAAGGGTCATATTCCTACAAAATCAAATATAAACATCATTAAATTTCAATGCAAGATGTCTTGTTGTTTTGATTGTTTATGTTTTAGGTACGTATAAAGATTGGAGATGATTTGTTACCACAACAACGGGGTGAATTTTAGGGATCCCTTGAACGATAACTGGATCAAGTTTGCGGGCGGGAGAAAGAGTTAAAGATGATAGAAGGTTGGTTACATCAAGGTCAGGTATTTGATCCTCAACTTCAACAATCATAGAATCACTAATAATTTCACTTTGATAGTCCATTTGCTGTGTAGTGTGTTTTTTTGTCTTAATTACTAGTACCATGTAGTATGTCATATATATACTGTCTTATCAGTTTCAGAAATTAAAAAATAATGAGTATAAATAGTAAATGGATAAAAGTAAGGCTAAAAATATTCAATTTGTGATTTACATATCTTAAATAATTGCTGTGATTTTGGTCCAAGAATCAAATAATGTCATTAATTATGATACAAAGTTGCTGAAATAGTGGCTGTGATTTTGGTCTGAGAATCAAATACAATGTTAACTGAAAATCAAATTATTTTGTCATTAATAACACATATAAACTGAAGATTTAATATTTTATCAAATATCTCATGTCTTAAGTGTAGTGCTTGAACAACAAATTCTAAGTCTAGTGCTTGTATGTGAAGTGCTATTTTGGCATTATAAATTGACGTCTATAAGCCTAATGGGTCAAATAGGTCAAGTTTAATGCATAAACCACCTCCTCTCTTTATTTTAAAATTATAAATAAATTTTATAAAACTCAGGCAAAAAGTTTTTCAAGCCTAGTTAACCTCGACAGAAATTAATTGCTCATTTCAATGAAAACCCATTTTGACCAGCAAGCCCCAACACGTCTGACCTGCCACTTTGCCACATCTAGTTATTCAGTCAACTGCTACTATTCAAGGAAAAATTAAAGTTTCATTTAAGTTATAGAGTGTGCAATCTTGAAAGCTGCAATTTTTGGTTGATTATTAAGTTGTGATATTATCTATCTTGAGCTTTCTAAAAGGCCATTGGCATTTGTTGGAAATGGAAAGCATCACTAAACACCATACTTTTTCCATATGGAAATATATACTGCAATCAATGCCAAATGATACATCAGGGTGGAGCACAAGCAAGCTCACCCTTTTCCTTGCAAAAGACTATTATTTTCAAGTTTTAAACTGCATCTTCTAATTGCCAAAAAAGTTTGTTTTGAGTTGTTATACATGTGCTTTATGACAAAGTTGGTTAATGCAAGACACGTTCTTATTTTGGTTTTTTGCAGGCGAAGAGCTGAGGATATTTTACAATGGGTTTGGTTTTGTGTGCAGCTTGTTGAACTATTAAAAGCCTTGTATGGTCTCGTGATATTATCCTTCCGTAGGTATTTTACATAGTCCAAATACGCAAATTCTTATGACGATATACCAAATACGCAAAATATGAAATTTATAATGAAACCAGCAAGTTATATTAATCACTTTTAAAAGCGCATGAAACACAAAACTAAAACAAAGTAATGCACTAATGCATCATGTTCTTAGAATTAAAGATAGGAAGGTTTATGCATCCTCTCCATTGTTGTCGTGCCCAAAACAAGTAACCCGTTTATTGCCAAAGATCGAAACCGGATTTGTTCTTCTGCGTTTCACACTCCTTGTTAAGGAATCCTCGGACGGGGTTTCTTCCTCATCAAGGGTAATGACTTCGTCCCATTTCCAGTGCATCAGGTTGATGAACCTTTTACGCTTCTTCTCAATCTGAAATATAAAACAAAGAAACATTAGTAATTAGTAATTTTGTTGTATTGAACAGGTATGTTAATGTTAAATGTTTCTTAAATAAATATAAAGATTGGCAAAAGGTATGTTACTTCATGAGCTTGACTTATTTGAAGCTGAACTGGAAGAGGAGCTGGGAGAGGTGCATGGGCTGGAATAGGGGCTGGAATTGGATGAAGTTCAAGATTAGTTGGTGGAGAAAGTGTTAAAGAGGACAAAAGGCTTGATAGATCATTGCTTGGATTACTGCTTGATGACATGACCATTGTTATACAGTTTGGGATTTGAACTTTTGATATGTTTTGTACCTATACCATGATCTTGCCTTCTTTTATAGTGTTATTTTGTTAATGCTATGGCAGGATTGTGCAAAATGTAATGCATGATTGTAGATGTACAATCTCAAAATTATAGCCTTTTTAATTCTGTAAATGAATATTGCCTGGACGTTTGAAGAATGGGCCATAAAAGTGAGCTTTAATAATTAAGTTACATAGTATTGTTAGCATGTGTATGTATTAACAATAGCAGTCATTGAATATTTCCTGGGCGTTTTCTGTAAATGAGTATTGGCTGGAATTGTAAGTTAGCATGTATTAATTTAGCAAGAGACATTATATTTCCATAATAAGTAAGTTACAAAGTCTGAATTTTAAGCCTTGCTATTTAGGGAATGTCCTAAATGCATTATAATGTAGTAGAGATAAACGCATTTAATCGAAGCATTATTAGGGTGTCAAACGTTCTACTCTATGAATAGATCGTTTGACAAGTATTAGTAATGATGTGTCTATCGGCATTAAACGATTTCAAAAAAAAAAAAAAAAAAAAACGAAAAAGAAGAAATATCGCGTAGCCAACATGTTTGACGTGCTAGACCCATTTGAGTTACTCATTCTAATTTATGAATTAAACCTACATGCCTTTAGAGATAATATACCCAAATCAACTTCTATCTAAGTAACTAGTCAAAATATTTAACACACTATTCACGATTTTACCTACGCAACTTCTCTTAAAGCATAAATAATTTGAGATATCTCCAAATGTGATTTTGGATTGATGATATGAACTTAACCTTGAATATATTTTCATGAAAATTAACATTATATTTAGTAAAATTAGCGACGACAAAAAGGAGGAGATTAAAATGAACCAATGAAGTATCCGTGGAGAGGGAGTTGAAAGTTACAGCTTATTACTTGAAGTAGGTTTCAATTTTAAGAGCATATGAAAGATTGTTATCTCTCCGTCTTAATATTATTGTCTATCTTTTCTTTTTGGGTTGTATTAAAAAAATTATTTGCTACTAAAAATAAAAGTTGAAATTGTTTAACTTTACCATAATACCCTAATCAAAATTCTTAATTACAAAATTAAATGAAAGTATCACGTAGTAATTAATTGTCAAATGATAAAACTGTCTTTTGGTTGCTTTTGTAGAAATCAAAACACTAGTAAATACATTTTTCTTAAACTCCGTGTTTTATGTCGGCGGACAATAGTCTTAAGACGGATGTGTTATGAAATTTAAAGAGATTGAGAGATAGAGGAGAAAGAGGATGATTCTTATTAAGTGGTGATTACATATGAATACAATGAGTCCCCTATTTATAAGGGTTTAGAGAGTGTAAACCCTAGCTAAATACATTCTAGAACAAAAGGGGAATATACATATAATATATTTTCAACACTCCTCCTTGGATATTCACCGTTTGTTATACGCTATAATCTGCCTCATTAAAAACCTTATCAAGAAAAAACCCAACATGATAAAAACTTGATGAAGGGAAAAAGAGTGCAGTGTGCATAATACTCCTCCTCAAATTAATATATATCTTTCAAGCGTTGAATGCCGATCTTCCGAACCAGTTGCTAACACACTTTTGTCGAAAATAATTTTGTGAATAAATCTTTCCTTGATTTGAGCCATGTGCGTGGCATTGTCTTCATACAATAAGGTTGCAATTCCTTTGATAGACTTGAGACCGCATTCTTCTTGGATGTGTTGAATCATCTATCTTAACCAAATGAACCAAAAGCACTCTCGAAGGGCTTCATAAAGTGCAATAAGTTGGGCATGGTTTGATGATGTAGCAGTTAAATGGATATGGACATCCATTCCATCTTATTTATAACAATTCCCCTTTGATGTTCAATTGAATATTATGCCTCGCTAAAACCTTACTAGATAAAACCCAGTGGGACAAAAAATCTAGTGAATGGAATAGAGTACATAATTCCTTCATACGCTTAGGGATGTTGCCTCGTCAAAAACCTTACCAGGAAAACCTAGTGGGGACAAAACCATGGTCAAGGGAAAAAAGAGTGCAACACGTATTTCCTTCCTGTGATGATCACATCACTCAAACTTTTTCAATACCAACATAAAAAGTGTCTTGATATAATAAACATGTTTGAATCTCGCATGAACAAATGTTCTCCATATGTTGTTAATATATCCATAAAGATTGTCATACATCTGATTCAAGTACTTCCTCGTACTTCATAAGTTATGTAGTGCCAACAAACTTAAAGGAAATGATATAATATATCATGTATAATCATGGCGAGAACTATCAATGTTTCATATGGATTTAAGTATGACACTTTCAAAATTTTGTGAACATCATCTTTATAAGTCAAACAGAGACTTTTCATCATCATGTGACCTCATAGCCATGAGCGTCATCTATCAACATAAAGTACATTTAACATGTTATTTCAACTTTCTTAATGCACAAAGGAATTTTATCCTTAAGATTTTCAATTCATAAATTAAGACAAACTTTGTCTTTTATTTCGAATTTAATTTCGGAGCATTCAATCGCCTTCATAATCTCTCAAGGAGTTTCATCAAATCCAGATATCTTTATAAAATTTCATGGGCAAAACATAATCATTTCATGTCCCATTTTTAACAAATATTGACTAGGGGCGATTGTAACAATTTTGCTCATATTCCTTGATCTCATACAATGATTTATTTAGTTTAATCAAGTAGTATTCTCAAGAATTTTTCTTATATGCTCTAAGCATTTTAAATAACGAGACATGCTTCATGCATTTTATATCCTTTTAGGAATCTCAACATCACATGATCACTTACTCATTTTTTTTTAAGACAAATATTATTCCAATAAGTTTACACATTCATGTGTATGGACTTCAAGTCTCACATGTCTCATCACAAGAGACTTCAATCTTTCACTAGTTACTTGCGTCTTTACATCATGGTCAATCATTTTGCAACTGCGATTCTCGCAGGATTATTTGCAAGATCCTCACTGCTATAGCGCTATTTTATTTATAAATTCATTATCTTGCGCATCATTAGATACAATAGTACTATCGACGTCGATTCAATTCTTTTCGATTCCACATTTTACTAGACATTATATTTATTGAGATCTCATAGTTTTAAATGTACAAGAGGTTCTTTTAGAATCCTCTTTGTCTAGTGTCTCGGTACGAGACTATTATGGGGTCTTTATTACCTCGATATGACCATCTTAACTTCTTGCTCCATTTATATATCATTCGAGGATTTATATTTGGAATCGATTGTTCTATCACACAATAGGCATGCCATAGAATCATTAACAATCATTGGTTGTCCAGTTGGGACACAAATATAGGTTGGAGCATTAGCAGCGTATAAAAGATCTAGTTACTCTGTTTAGGTCACCAAATATGTCTGGCATTTTCTAGATCATAAAAAATGAATTACACTTTGAACTTCAAGTTCATATCCATTAGTGTTGTGAGGATCAACATTTACATTATTTATAATTCATTCCAAATTCTTGCTACTTATTCACTTCCCCTGAATGAATTATCATTCTCAATATCTCACATTTTGCGTTGTGGTGGATTCACTATAAGTCGCATAATTGCATGACTTTTAGATGGGAGATAGATAGTTCGTGACCGAAAAACCATTAAATGGGAAGGAATCATTATAAATTTTGGCATGATGCAAATTCATGTTCTATCATTTAAATAACATGCCCCATAAATCATTAATTTTGCTCTCACAATTATTGGTTTTGTAATAAATTGAGAACGTTTATAAACGCTTCAACAAAAGCATTTCGCTTACCAACATGAGCTACAAGTGTTCAACACTTGTTCAAATAATTACCAAATACTTGGAATTTCTAACCACCATTTCCAAAAATATAATATGGAAAACATGCTCGCATTCTTATAAGCGAAGCCACTAATCACTCTAACTTCATGTTGCGTCTTTCATAATCATTTTTGACGATGCATCGATTTTAAAATTAAAATGATCTAAATGGCACTTGTATAGGCCTATATATATCTCTTTTGGATATTTTCCAAAACTCTAAAGGAATGAGCCCTTACTTTAATTTGGTGGTAATATTTGAAGTATTAACTTCTATTGAGAGCAATAAAGACAATGAAAAAATCATTGAAGAAACTCATGGTTCTTTTATATATTCGCATCATCATTGACTCGGGATGGTCCAACCGGTCATGCCTCATAATAATATAATTTTGGCACATAAACTTATGTTATGGCTTGTCGAGGAAAATGCAAGAGAATATAATGCATCATTAATATGAAATTTCATTCCTCATAACAAGTTTATATTTTCTTTTACGGAGCAAAAATTGTGTTTGCATAGATTCTTACATCTATGAATATATGCTCCTTGCTTATTTTGCCACTAATAGTGGTTTGTCAATTTCATATTACTTTGACCATATCCTTTACCATGATAAATGATCTTTAGACATTTATCATTATATTTTCACATTCACATGAGGGAATGAGGATCTCATATTGATCATTTTATCTCATTCACTTGAGGGAATGAACATCTTATGTTGATCATTTTATCACATTCGCTTGAAGGAATGGAGATCTTTATGTTGCAACTTGAGGTTGCCAACCAGTTTCTTTTAACACGACAATATGGAGCAAATTTAGTAAACGGGTTTATCGTGTTTGTTCAAACATGCCCATTTCTTTTATATCAAAGCATCATTCTCGATATATGAGTATATTCGAGGTATTAACCATCTCATCGCATTTTTTCTTTTCATCATTGAGATGTACTACTTAATATTGCGAAAAAATGTGCTCGCATTTGCAAGAATCTCTTGCTTATGATGGGCAAATATTTCTTTCAGATTTTGACATACATTTAACGGATCTTTCACCGTTATATATTTTCTTTTTAATTCAGATCCAACATTGAAATTGTGAGACCAAACTCGCTTAGGCTATTTTTTTTTAATGCAGCTTGAGGTGCATACAATCATAGTGATATGTGTTAAATTACACATATGTTTTACCTAATTAAATGGACTGTAAGATCTAACCTTTTGATTGTGTGTATGATTCGGGTGGCCTTGGTTCATGGAAGATTAGATCCATGTTTGGATGAGTTAGAGAGATGTTAGAGAGAGAGAGGGAACCCTTGAAAGCAAAATGTGAAAAATTAGATTGAAGTGAAAAATGAGAGTTCCAACCCTTTCAAAGTGTGGGAAGGGCTTTATATAGTGGCTAATATTTGTGCCCCTAGTGGGCTGTGGAGTGAGCTAACAGTGGGGAAAGCCCCGACCCACTCCACAAATATAAATACGACTAATACTATTAATACTTATACTAATATTACTATGCTAATATTAATAAGCCTACGAGCTATGTAAATGCTAAATAGATACTCGGGGTGACCGAGCCTTCATCTGAATATTTATATTCCTAACAATCTCCCCTAAGGGAGGTCACCTCAGAAATAATAACTTGAATTCTAGCATTTTGTCTTCTGATCATGTCTTCATAGCTCGTAGTCTTTGATTCTTCAATGTCTTGAAACTTTGTGCATTCAGCAGTAATCTTTTGATGACTGATCTGTTGTCTTGGATGATCTTTGAGAATTCTTCGAGTTTATCATCCAACATTTGTCTTCAAGTCATCTTTCAGCAGTATGTTTCCATGTGATGTGATAATCTTCGAGTCGACATGCTCACACTATTTGGAGTCATGATCTTCAGCATCAGAGTTTGCAAAAGCAATGTTGAAGGTCTTTTAGGTTGATCATGACTTTGTTGAATTACAATGATGATGTAGTGTGAACATGTGGTAAAGGATTGGCATCTTGTCTGCAACCAGCTACAACCGCAACCAGCTACAGTATCCAATAGCTACAACCGCCAGAAGTTCCTGCATACGACAGTTAGCAATAAAATGTCTGGTACTTACAGGTTCGGACTTCGAGATTGTTAACAGCATAGTGTGAAAACTCTCTCTAATCCTTACCAAGACCGTTCCTAATCGAAAACCCACAGAGGGCTTTTTAAGATCGTACCGTAGCATATCAACGATTAGGTGAGTCGCTGGAGATCACTCCATGACTGTAGACCGTTTGAAACCGCCGCGATCACTAAGCGTAATCCACAGGGAATTACCGAAGTGACCTGCTTTCAGGGCTGCTTGATGTTGACCCTGGCAGGAATTTCCATTCAATCATTGAGAATTACATTTGTAAATTCTCTCATAAATGTTCTGGCAGATTGCTAAGATCTGCGTAGGACTCATGAGTTTACACCTGGTGTCCTTAATGTTGAACAACCAGTGTAGAAATAATTCGTGTTCCTATGAGATCTTATTATACATCTCGTAGCTCTAGACTCTATTGTGCGTTTTGATTTGGTGATCGGAGGCTGGAGAGGACTGCCACCTTTTCAATATCATCTAACTCGGAGTGAGAGAGACGATAGAAATGTATTGAGCTCCGTGACAATTGAAACAAGAGTCCTTTGAGGGACCTTGAGTGGCTAGGGAGGGTTGTGCAGCGTATCACTGGGTCGATGATACTTTGTCTTCAATGCCAGCAATCATCTAAGTGATTCTGACAGCATATGAATTGACCCGGTTTCTGCCTAAGTTGTAAGGAGGGCTTCTTTCTTTTCACCCTTTATCTTTACAATTCTTTTTCATTCTTCAACCCCTTCAGTGCTTACCGAGACTTCATAACTAGCACCTTGTTGGGTTTGTTCCAGTACTAGCTCCATCTCAGTCGACACTTTTCTCGTATCCACTTTTCTCCTTTTTAATCATACCTAAGGACTTTTACACTAACTAGTGGATTGTCCCTGGGTAGATCCCTCCGGCTCTGGCGGGATAGTGGGAACTTGAGCCTAATCTAACCATCCTTATAACTCCATACATTAATTAAAATGGTCGGTCTTTGGTATTCATCCACGATTGCCAAACCAAATCCTTGAAAAATCTCTCAAAGTGTTTATGAATCTTAAACACATTTTTCCTAACACTTGAGAGTTTTATATTTTTCAAATGCTTCCCCTCAACATGTGCTCAAATGATTATTTTATAAATTTGCACATGTCAGGTGAAGCTCGCACTTTTGAATTGATTGATTTTCCAAGAACATGATCATCGCGAGACACGCTTACATCACTAGTAAACTAGCTTGAAATTATTACCCGTTCAGATCACATTCAAGGAAGATCGCTCGAAATCGGTACATTCTACTCAGACACGTCCTTTGCGAGACACTCTTACATCACCAGATAAACTGGCTTGAAATTATTACCCGTCCAGGACATGTCCTTTCGACTACTGACTTTAGCTATCGTCAATTCATTGGTGAAGTCTGAGCCTTGCTCACATAAGATGCATGCCAAATCCTTTTTGTCAATTCGCTCCCTCTCAATATGTGCATCGATATACGAAAGAGTTTAGCACATATGGGGGAGCTTACATTTAAGTCCAAAACATCACATTTTCATCAGGTTTCATATTTAAATCACATTCTCTCCCCCGATCAAAAATTTCAAACCTTTTGAGATTTGTGATCCCAATTGATTTAAATAAGTTAGAAAATGTGGGATAAAATGTGTCCGATTTAATGTAGTCTGATGATGGAACATACTATGCCCCCCCCTTAATCTAAGAGGGAGATTCACTGATTTTTATGCACAAGATAACTATTATGACACAAATGATATTGACCTTTTTGTGCAGACAATGTAATCATCCGCTTTTCTGAGTGAATCAGTGGTCAACATTAATCATCCATCCACCAACAAATCTTTCGCAAATGTAGTTGATCCCCACTTGGCGAGACCAAAATAGATGAATGGCGGTGGTGGTGGTGAAAGTGTTGTTGTTGTTGTTGTTGTTGCCGACGTTGTTGTTGTGGTGAATTCCGAGCCAATCAATAGAGTTTGAACGTCTGATCAAATGGTTAGAATGGGAACTGGCACATTCATTTTGGCTATGGAATCTGCATAAGAATATCAACACAGATATACATACTTACAGATACACTATTCCTTAATAGCTACCCTTCAGCAGCTTGCCACATTATAATACCAAGTTCATCTTATAATCAAACCACAATCAGGAAGTACGTCAAACCACTATCTAGCATGAAGAGCAATTAGCAATCATAAACATGGCAATTCACACAGATTTCAATATTCAATTCAGGATCTTAGGAACATGATTCTAACATAATAGCAATATACCTAAGCGAATCCTGAGAACATATGCACAATATCAACAACAATTAAGCAGCAGAGACAAACAACATTTGAAACTCATTCACTTAGATCATACAAATGCCAGTGGAGTATTCAAGAACATCAAACACAACTGGTTTTCTAACTTCTTTTAGGTTTTGAATTTTAATGCATCTAGGGGATTAAACGAGGATTCCAAAGTGATACAAATGAACATTCTAGTTATATGAAGCTAGGAAACTATAAGCAAATTGCACATAATGTCATAAACATTCTAGCAACTAACACATTTGGCCATTTGATATAAATTTTAGCAATTTCCTCTTCAACTAATACCCCATTAGCTACAAAACCATTTCAAAGAATATGAATTAATCTAGAAACCCGTTTGATGATATAAAATTTGAATTCACTCTCCCCCTCAATCAATGACCCGTATTCTAGTTAAAGATTTGTAGTCGTTGATTGAGTGACAAATTTTATGCATAATCCAAGAGTAAAAGAATTTCAGGTAACACATAATCACCAAGTGTCTCACAAATAATTTTCAGAAGAATGATTGAATGAAAACTATTTGTATGCAAAGAAGATTTCTCTTCCTTTACCAGAAATGATGCACTGAAACGTACATCAGATCGAAGAAACATGGATATAAAGTAATCCATGCCCAGGTGAACATCACCCAGTTGGAGGAACAACCGTCTTTTTGGTGACGTGCTTTCCCCATTGTGAAGCGCGGGTTGCTATCTAAAGTAATAGCAAGCCATTTAGACATGTTTTAACCATCCATTTTAACTTCTGCTCGAGCTTCATTTAAAGACCCGTGCCATTATTGAATGAAATTTCTAAGTCCGTAAATGTTATCGATAAACAGAAGACATGCCTAGGTGAAACTATTTTTGGTATTTTCTATTTTTCAATTTTTATGGTTTTTCTGGTTTTACGCATCTCTATTTACAATTTGCAGGTTTTCTATATATCTATTTACAAAATGGTATAAGATATGTTAAAAAAATGTATGAAACAAATATATACAAGGATACGAAGCAAAAACCATTACTCCTCAGCTTCCAGAATATCTCCGCTGCCATCGCTTTACTTGCTGAAGAGTAATGTAAGCACATTTAATCAGGGATTAATTCTGGATTTTCACTCTCCCCTAATTAGTGCTCTCCCCCAATCCGACAACCTTTCTGATGAACACCCATAATAGAAGAAAGAATTTGGATGAACGCCCATAATATGAAGAAGTCTTTAGATAACCGAATGCATGCCGTCTTTAGTCTTCTAACACATAGCGGAGAATGTAGAGAAGACTGAAGACTAGACCTTCTTTAAGATTGCCCAATATGGAGGAACAGAATACCAACCATCTTCATCTCACCAAATGCCTTCCAGTAACCTCACATATAACCCATCAGCCCGCAGCATACACATGAGATGATAACACACAACAGAGAATGTAGAATAGACTGACGACTCGACCTTCTTCAGTCTTTAGTATAACACCAAAGTAACAAGTTGAACCACTGATCATTTATAGTATGTATCCATCCTTGGATATTAAGCCCTGATCACGTGAACCTGTCGTGCGTCCTTGATGTACACATTCTCTCTCCCCTGATGGTTACGATTAATCAGCCCATGACGTAACAGTGAAACGTTAATACCAAGGTAACAAGTTGAACCACTGATCATCTCTGCGGTTATCAACACCGGAATAAATGATTAAGCCCAATCACGTGAACCTGTTGTGCGTCCTTGGTGTACACATTTCTCTCCCCCATGATGGTTACGATTAATCGAAATCATCATCATGATGTGTACATGCAGCACAATGACGTGTACATGAAGCATTGACTAGAAACCCTTTGTTGCTGATTGTACCAGCCCGTGAGACGATGTCGATTAGCATTCCATGACCATGTTCTTCAACACCTTGATAGACGGAGGAAGATGTAGTGTTGGAAACCATGGTTTGCACGACTCCTGAACTGACGTATTCAGGGGTCGTATGACCATTTCTCAATCATCAATCAACATGTAGAATATTCACCCTTTCCCCCCCTCAAAAATTGCATATGCCTGCCAACTGCAATTTTTGATGATTGAACGAGTGAATATGAATACCATCATTGGTGAGTAGCTCCACTTGACGGTTCTTGAAGACAGACATGTTGTTTATTCACCCTTTCCCCCCCTCAAAAATTGCATATGCCTGTCAACTGCAATTTTTGGTTGAATAGGTGAATAAGAATATACTCCAATGTGCGTCGATTCACTTTAAGACTTAAAGAGCACGAAAAGAGCATGAAACTTGTTGATGAGAATGGCCATAAATAAGAAGATTTCTCTTCTTCCAAAGATAAAGCGCACTGAAGCGTACACCTTTCTTTTCTTTGATGAACGGGGCCTGCACTGAAGTGTACAGACGTCATTTCTCTCTCTTTACTACTTCTCTCATCTAACTCGATACCAACCCCATTATCATATTATCGGCTTGATGTCGTGACCACTGATGGAGAAAAACCCAATATGATGAACTTGAGACTGAAGTAACATAACCCGAACTTGTGACTTAAACTTGTACTAATGCGAGACAAAGAGCGGTGCAGAGACTTCGTGCAACATCGAATCCCTAAGTACTCTATACTCTTCAACCAACCAACCATCAAGTATAAGACGTACATCACCTCTTGGATATCCACAACTTCGTGTGACACTAAGCACTACAACGTGACTCCTTAAAGTGATAGTTATTTTGTAATAGGGAGAAAGAAAAAATAACTAGATATCAAAGTCCTCGTCATTGTAAATGTCGAAAGCTCGAACAAGGATCTCGAAGAATCTTCACCCAACCTCCCCGATATCTTCAGATACTAAGTAAACGCACCCATGAAATTTCACTTCAGCCTCAAATAAATAATAATGAATTCACGCCGTAGTTACATTTTGTCGTTTAAATGCCCCGATCGAGTCCTTCATGATGCTTTAACTGAACTTTGATAATGGTTTTAACCCGATCATGGTTAAGAGTGCATAGTCCATCATCACGGGATTTTACAAATCTATGATTTAAACCGAGAAATAAGTTCTTTTGCGGGATTTTACAAAACCAAGAAGAAACCGTGAGATAGTAACAGATTGAATGTGGCATGACTGATTTGAACTTGGTGAATATCAGTTTGGGTTAAGAATACCTCGTGAGAATTACAGATCACATCACAACTTTTTAAAACCTTTGTCCAACTAACCAACCTCGTACACAAACAACTATTTGTGACCACTTGATGAAGGAAACCCGATATACCAATCTTGCAAATGAAGTAGAATTACTCAAATTTGTTACCTAAGCTTGCATTGTTGTTGGAAGAACAGTGTTAAGTCTCTAAGTACGTAATGTTATCCTGACAAAGTATGAGACTTTCATCACCTCTTGCGATTATCCACAACGTCTTCTACGTGTGACACTGAGTACTACAATTTATCTCCTTTAAGTGATAGTTAACCAGGTCTTCAACCATCCACCCCGAATTCTGGAAACTAGATAACCCAAGTCTTCAACTTACATCTTAAGCGCGAGCAAGTTATCATTGAAATCATGCATCCAACCATCCCCGATTTCAAGATAAAATAGGTAGACACTTTCGTGAAATCCAATTTCACCCTCAATCAAGGAATACCAAATTAACTTTGTAATCATTTTGTGTTGAATAGTCAAAGGGAGAAGAAACATGCGCTAATAATTAGCAGTGCCCATGACTCATAGTTTGTCCTATCAAACATAGTTGTTTGACCCAGCTGCTTGGATGATATCAGGTGCAGTGCATGGAATAGTTGTCGTACTGTGTACAGGATTTTACAGTTCTTGAGATTTAACCAAGAAATAAATTCAAGAACAAACTGCACAGCAGTAAGTATTAGACCGCTGAAATCTTAGGCAAATCGCTAAGCCCCAAACCGCTGAAAGCTAAACCACTGAAACTGGAACCGCTAATATTCAAACCTCTGGAGACTGAACCACTGAATCCTGAATCGCTACGATCTGACCCGCTGTAACCGGAACTGCTACGAATCAAACCGCTGGAGACTGAACCGATAGGATCTGACCCGCTGTAACCGGAACCGCTAAAATTCACATCGTTGGAGACGGAACCGCTAGAAAACTCGCGCTAATTCTCCCCCTCAAAAAGGGCATTAAATGACCTTTTTGCCAAAGCTGAGAGTCTGTGATGTTTATGAATTTGTCAGGCACAATATATGGAAAGAGACAAATAAAACTACTGCAAAGAAAATGTTGATTAAGACTCTCTTGTAGGAACCCCTTGTTTGTCTCCTCATCAACGGTTTAGTAGATTAACAAAGTCGTTGAAGCTCGTAATATGCCAAAACCGCTTGATGAAATGTGTTTAGCTTAAGAGTGAGTAAAAGGTTAAAACACGTCTCTAAACAAATCACCTCCAGTCTTTAAGTTTGACCACCTCTTGAGAAGATCTTGTACAACAATCCCATTAGAAGCTTGAGAAACAACAATCACTTGATAAAGCTTGATAAAGGACAAGTCCGCGACTTATACTTGCACTAAATTTGTGATTTAGAACCTATATTGAGCACAACAACGTAACTCCTTTAAATATAGGTAGTGATATATACCCAACCTTCCATCCTTTATTGTATATATCCACTTCTTGAACATCCAAGTCTAATCACCTGAAATACGCTCGAGCAAGGGTCATCACACATCGTGCATTCATCCACCCCGAGATGTTTGTGACACTAAGTACACCAACTCATGAATTAACAAACCAACCAAATCACCATGATTTCCCAATTTCTGCCGATCTCGAAGCACAAACTTATCCCGAAAAATTGGTCAAACCCCGTAAGTTATATTATGTCTAAATCCAAGTCCCGCCTACTTGTCCAAAATTAATTTCACGGGATTTTACAACTCTTGAGATTTAAACCGAGAAATCGAATCTTTCGCGGGATTTTCTAAAACCTACAAGAGAAACCGTGAAATCAACCAGAATACCCAAGAGTGAAGTGCAATACTAATCTTCACGATTCAAGTCAAAGAAGACAAATCTCAACTTGATCAAATCGCAACAAGTCAAGTCACAGTTTGTCAATTTGCAACAAGTCAAATCGCAATCAACCAGATCGCAATAAGTCAAATCGCAAGTGTCAACTTGCAACGTCAAATCGCAACTGGTACCATCGCAATCAGTCAAGTTGCAACAAGTCAAATAGCAGCTTGTCAATTTGCAATTAATCAAATCGCAATTAGTCAATTGTAACTCAAATCGCAAAGATCAAATTGCAGGCTCACTCAAATCGTAGGCACCAATAGGACAACGCAGCCAAATCCACAACTCAGTAATCACGTTGACATTCATATACCCAAATCAATTCACAATCTCGAGTTAATTGAAGCTCAAACAAAGCCGTTGACCTAAATTTTTGTGACAAATATCACACATTATTCAGTCCAAACAAACCAAATACGAATTCGACCTTGTGATCACTATCCTCAGCCCAACAGTACACAACAAGACAAAACAACTCGTCCATGCGTTAGTTATTAACAGCCCACAAACAAAACACAACAACTCGTCCTTGCGTTAGTTGTCAATTCGCAAAGACAATGCCACACATCATTTAACTTTAACACATCACAACAGACCTAACCCAAAACATTCACGCAGCCCACTAACAGATTATAACAAGATAATGGCCCAAGTTGAATTCAACACAGACCTAACCCAACACAATCGGTATACAATACTACTTAAACTTCACTACCCTTAATCACCAACCCTAATCATACTTTTCATTTAACTCCGCCCCCCTCTTCTTTACTTTCTCCCAGATCTATACCTGCTACCCCATCATCTCTTCTCCATATCAACCTTTAATATCCGATCATCAAAGAGGATCAAGAGACTTCACACATCATCTCCTCCTTATCTCTCTACGATGAACACAAACTCAGTTATCACTCTAATATCTATTCCAAAGACACCCACAATTCTCCAATTGTTTCATTCAGATAGAGTCAAATAGCCCACTAGCACAAAAGGAAAAGCCCACGAGAGAAGATAAAGTTACCCATGTATCACCCAGTTCGGCTTCAAGATCTCTACTTGAGGTCTCGGGTAGGTTTTATTCTTGTATTAGTGGTTGTGTTGAGAGTCTTGTTTTATGTTTGTCTTTCAATCGAACCAAGAAAAAAGAAAGTAACATGATTGTTATTTTTTTTTCCGAATATTAATTGAATGAAGAGAGGCTTCAAACAATTCGATCAATGATGAGTTCTTCTCTTTCGTATGCTTGACCTTTGAAGAGCTCTTTATTTTGATAACCACGAAAGAAAGAGAAATCTGAGATCTTGTAATTATTTATCATTTGGATTCGAGTAGGATATTGGAGATGTGATTAAAGTAGTTAATGAAGTTGTTTGATATGTGTGAAGTATGGAATGTTAGGACATATTTGGATTTGTATGGCTGCTGTGATGTTATTGTTTATTTTTTTTTCATGGGTCGTATATGGAGTCATGGACTGATGATGTCTTAAAGAAAACTGAAGTCAACATGAGTCACGGTATTTAGGGTCGTGGTCAACTTCTCCTTTTCATCAAACCGCTACAATTCTTGAAATTTTGGCAGCACTTTGTTTAGATTTGCTAATTAAAAAAAAAATCTTTAATAGGCAAACCGCTAGAACACCAAATCGCCACAGTCAAACGTCAGTCAAACCGCTACCTTTGGTCAAACCGCCACCTTTTGGTCAAACCGCCACCTTTGGTCAAACCGCCACCTTTTGGTCAAACCGCCAGAGCAAGAGGACAAAACCGTAGCAGACAGGTATGGTCCCTTTCACCAGTTTGTCACTTTCCCGTTTTAGCTACTATCCAAAGCACAGTCACACTTTTTGACAAACCGCTATTCCAGTTTAAGTTACAAACAAAAGTCGTACATTAATAATCACAAACCGCTGCAAAGAAGTTAGTCAAACCACTACCAAGAACAAGCTCAAACCGCTGGCAAGAATGTGCACCGGATGTTCAAACAGCAGTCAAGAAAAACTTGTCAGATGTTCAAACAGCAGTCAAGAAAAACTTGTCAAAACCACTTAAAATAGTTTTGAGGTACCATCTAATCAACTCCTTAACCGTTTAGAGCCCAAAATTTGACTTCTTGAATAAAGTCTAACTTTTATACCCAAAATTATCAAAACCGTGAGCAAGCAAACATGTGAACCAGTAGACTGTGAGATGTTAGAGTAAGCAAACCAAATCTACATATTGTGGACTGAAAAACCCAACATGATATGGACCTAAAATGAAATATTGGACTTGAAAGCCACTATGTACTTTAAGCAGTATCATCAAATGAAATAATATTCGAACCACTTTAAACAATAACACAAAGTGAACTAATTTTTTTTTGAACCAACCAAAAAACACAAGAAGCACACCACTTTAAACAGTAACACAAAGTGAACAAATTTTTAAACTAACCCAAAAAAAACGAGAAGCACACAATCAATTGAACCTAACCTTGGCTCTTGATACCAATTGTAAGATCTAACCTTTTGATTGTGTGTATGATTCGGGTGGCCTTGGTTTATGGAAGATTAGATCCATGTTTGGATGAGTTAGAGAGATGTTAGAGAGAGAGAGGGAACCCTTGAAAGCAAAATGTGAAAAATTAGATTGAAGTGAAAAATGAGAGTTCCAACCCTTCCCAAGTATGGGAAGGGCTTTATATAGTAGCTAATATTTGTGCCCCTACTGGGCTGTGGAGTGAGCTGACAGTGGGGAAAGCCCCGACCCACTCCACAAATATAAATACGACTAATACTATTAATACTTATACTAATATTACTATGCTAATATTAATAAGCCTACGAGCTATGTAAATGCTAAATAGATACTCGGGGTGACCGAGCCTTCATCTGAATATTTATATTCCTAACACGGACCAAATAGACCAAAAACTAATCAAATATGCCAAATATATTGTGTTTTTGTGTTTATGCATATGCAGGTACGGATATTGAGAAACGGGGCAAAAATGGACAAAAACCGAGCACGAGATTGGAAAGAGTACAAAATTGCGAAACCTACGCTAATTTTATATGATGTATCAAGGAAAAAGATGGTGTTGTAAAAGACTAAACGAAGCCGAACGATGATTAATGCCAAATTTATTTGTTAAATTCGGGCCAACCACAAAATTCATTTGAAGCCCACCAAGTCAAACAAAGCCCAACGTGGCCCAAAGAAATAAAATGGAGCAAAAAAAAGCCCAGCCCATTGCTAATGAGTCTACCAGCCCAATGAAAAAAAAAAGGAATAGATATCCAATGTCAAGGGCTAACGTCGGGGAGGAAGAAAAAAAAGCAGCAGCCACATTTTTTTGGATCTTATTTTATTTTTTTTATTTTTTTTGTTTTCTTCTTCGTTCCTTCTTTTTTTTTTATTAGATTGTTATTAAGTAATCAAAAAGAAGAAGAGATGGGGAGTAGGTAGCAGCAAAAATGAAAAAGAAGACAGCAGCAGCATATCTTGGTTTGCTTCTTTCTTTTTTTCATTTCTTAGTTTTAGTAGATTAGATTTTAATTTTAATTAAAGTAGTTAAACTTTTATTAAATCTTGATAATTTAAGGTATTAATCTTTGTCTAGTTTCTTTCATATCTTATTAATTTGAAGCATTTATTTTTATATTTTAGTTAATTACTTTTTATCATTCTAAAAAAAAGAACAAAAAAAGAAAAAAAAATAAATAAATAAATAAAATGAGGGTAGCAGCAGCCAACGAAGGAGAAGCAGCCAACACAGTAGCCGCATGAGGAAATGAAACACACTTCTCATCTTTCATTATTTTTTATTTAGTTCTTTGTATTAATTAATTTTTTGTTCCTATTCGTATGACTTTTTAAAAACAGAAGGCCATATCAATTTTATTTCATTCTGTGTTCTTTTTTATTTTTTTTAGAATAGATTAGTTTAATTTAGTTTTAATCTTTAAACTTTGTTATAAATTTTTGTTTATGTAAGGTTTTAATCATTATTAGTTTATGTTTATATTTTATTAATCTCAAGCTTTTATTTTAATGTTTTAGTTAATCACTTTTTACCCACTTAATTACTACTTTTACCTTCTCTAATTAACTTTTTCTAAAATTTTCTTTTCTAAAATTCTTAGTTTTATGTTTTTAAGTTATAAAGTTTCAAACTTTTTATAAAAGTATAATTTTTAAATCATTTTCTTTTATATAGTTTGCATTTTTATAGTTTTTAATTAAAGATTAGTAGTTTTTAGAGTTAAAGTTGAGAAATTTATTGCTTCAAGTGATGATTGAGAGGGTTATTATGGAGCAATCAAGAGGAGATTATGGGTATTGAGCTTGTAGATTGGGTATTATCGGTTTATCTAGAGTTCATATTGTCCGCATTCTTAATCTTGGTGACTTCTTATCCTTTTTCATTTATCTCTTTTATTATTTTGCATGATTAGTTTTATTATTAGTTTCATCATTATGTTTGTTTTAATGCGTAATTTAGAGTGGTTTTATTGATGATTGTTTTGATGTTTAGTTTAGATAATCATGTTGATGTTTATTGTTATTGTTATTGTTGGTTTAGTAGTTATGATTAGTGAGTAGCTTTTAGGTTCGGGATTAGGCCGGGAATTTGCGTTTTTAATTTTCCTTTGCGTTTTTAGCCTCGTGTGCTCTATTTTAATTTTTTTCCTTGCCTAATTAATTGTTTCTAGTTAGTATTTCATTATTTTAGTTTATAAAACCAAAATCTCACTTTTATATCCATGCACGACACGTTTCACGAACCCGAATCACATAATTCCATTCATCCTTCGTCGGGACAACGAACCGGGGTTACACATATTGCCTTTGTGTTTCCTTTTGGAAAAAATTGTTACATCAAATTTTTGGCGCCGCTGCCGAGGAAGGTTTGAAGTGAGTTTTTGATTCTCGTTCGTCGATTCGTTTTTTGAAGATCCTTCCCTGTGAAGTTATCATTTTCTCTCGTAAAAATTTTCTTATAATAAACCCAAAAAGATTTTCTTTTCAAATTCATTTTCCTTTTTCCTTTGTGTTTTTAAATCTTTCTAAATTTTAAAAATCCAAAAATATTCTTCGCTATCCCCTTTAAATGTTTAATTCCTATCTCCTTACCCTCTCATTGTTTAATTCTCCACAATTATCGATTTTCCACCATCTCATCCCCATGATCCTCGGACCATGGAGGATTTCTATCGTCCAACACTGATCGGTAGAGGAGGACCGATCACTCCTACATCAGTTCCAGGAACCGTTTTCAAATTGAAAAATCATATGGTTCGACTGATCCGGCAAAATTGCCAATTTCACGGATTTCGAGATGAGGATGCAAACGAACACTTAAACAAATTCCTATCCATCACTCAATCCATAAAGCAAAATGGAGTTTCCCAAGATAACATCCGTTTACATCTCTTTCCATTCTCTTTATCCCACAATGCTAAATCGTGGTTTTATACTCTTAAAACCCACTCAATTCATACTTGGGAAGAGATGTTCCTCAAGTTTCTTTCAAAATACTTTCCATATTCTAAAACGGTGCAGCTAAGGAAAGACATTCGAAATTTCCAGCAATTGCCCAAGGAATCAGTATTTGAAGCTTGGGAGAGATTCAAATCATTATTGCGGAAATGTCCAGATCATAAAATTTTGCTTCTCGATCAAATCCTAACCTTTTATCATGGTATAACTCCGATTGATCAAAACAAAATTATGTTGGCAGCCGGTGGGAATCTCATGCGGAAGACTCCTCAAGAAGCATATGATTTGATTGAGAATATGACACATCATCATTATCAGTGGGACGCTGAAATTCAGTATGACTCTATCCCTGTGATGAGTGATCATTATTCCGAGAAAATTTCCGCTATAAGTGCACGAGTCGAAGTCCTTGACAATAACACTATTCAAAATTGTCAATATCAACAAGGACCAGGTCATCCTCACACCTTTTACTATTCAGACTCTGACGAGAGTGATGAGGATGAACCTTCAGAAGTATTGAAAGTTCAGAAATCGATTCTTCCTCCGAGTGGAAATCCCACTCCGTCTCCTGAACCCGTCATTTCCGACTCTTCCCATCATTCTCCTCCACTTGAGGAAGGTGATATCTCTATGGAAGTGCTCGATGATCCAATTTTGCCGGAAATTGTTGATGATGATTGTGATCCGGGGGGAGATGCTCCGTTATCAGAAAAGGCGATATTTGATGAACCGTTATTTTCCCTCCCCCTGAAGGAAGTTATTTTTGAAGATAAGCCATCAGATCCTCCGAAGCTCGAGCTCGAGGATTCTTTTCCCGAATATGAGAGTTTTATCTTTGATACGACAGAGGAGAGCAGTGGCAGTCCCACTTCTCATCCCGATTATTCTCTCCCGGATTATGAAGCCTTTTCTTTTGATATCGATCTTTCGGAAGAGACGAGTAGTAGCAGTACCACTTCTCATGCTTATATCTCTCTTCCCGAGTATGATTCGTTTCTCTTTGATAAAAATGATCCGATTATTCTTGAAGAGTTCTCCGGTGAACTCTCTCAGCCGGGGTATGATCATTTTTATTTTGATCTTGAGAAAGATTCTAGTCTGGGGGGAGATGTCTTTGATCATAAGAATTTGCTTATTGATGATTTCATCCCGACCCTCTCTCCCGAGACTTTTGTTGCAAATGAACCAAAGAGCTTTAATGTTGAAGACAAAATTGCTTTTGATGATGAAGAGTTTTTCATAATAATCATAAAAATCTTTCTTCCCTTCATCACATATGCTGTGACTTCTCCTCTCTTTCACTCCTTCGGGAGTGAGGACACCATCTTTGACCCCGGCATCGTCGTTTATAATTTCTTTTTAGAGCCGCGGGTATCTCGTCGGCGTGGAACTTTCATATGTTTCAATGTTTATCCAAACCTCTTGAACGAAAGTCCGATTGAGATTATCTTTTCCACATGCTCCCCCAAGAACAATTAAATTCAGGGCGAGTCAAGCTACTCGACTCGATAAAAAACAAGCGCTTCGTGGGAGGCACCCCATGCTTATCCTTCTATCTTTTTTCTATTTTCTTATTAATAAATGTGACGTGAGGAGTTCTATCTCTTCCATTTCTTGTGTTTGGTGTTTGTTGTCTTGTGCAGGTTTTGCCCGATATTGGAAGACTCTCGTGCTCATGGTTTTG
The DNA here is from genome assembly GCA_021014915.2 of Artemisia tridentata subsp. tridentata. Taxonomy (NCBI): domain Eukaryota; kingdom Viridiplantae; phylum Streptophyta; class Magnoliopsida; order Asterales; family Asteraceae; genus Artemisia; species Artemisia tridentata. The sequence continues at coordinate 269,999,747 of CP139504.1, forward strand.
TCTATCTCAAGTCTCTGGAAATCTGGTATCCTTAATCTTATCGACTAACGTTATTTATTTGGCATAATTCATAAACGGCCTTAGATTTGCGTAGGATGACCCTTACCTTTTAAAACATTGAGGACAATGTTTCATTTTAGTCTGGGGGGTGATCTTTCGATTTGATTTTGCCTTGCATTGTGTCGTATACCCTCGCAACCCTGTTTTTCCGCCTAAAATAAAAAAAAAAAAAAAATGAGAAAATTTAAAAAATTTTGCAAAAATATAATAAGAGTTTTGACACTTTGTTGACTTTCCGCTGGAGAGAGTAGGAATAAAATTCTGACTTGACCGGGCGTGATGAGCCCTAGCTTGTCTCCTTAACCAATAATGACCAAAAGCTTTGGCTTGAAGTTATTTGGCTAAGCATCCGCGGATCTCATTATTTGTGATTTTAAATTTGCGGAGAACGAAAAATGATAGAGTTATTTATGAGTTTAGATGCTAAGCGTGGAGTAGTTGGTTCTCTTTAGAACTCGTGAAAGTTAATTGTGGTTTCTTGCTCCCATAAGATTAATAAACCCAAAATAAATGATTTTCAATAAATAGAGTTTCACGGTTTTTACAATTCTTAATTTTTGATTCGTTTATCGAGGATCCCCGATGGTGGAACTTGGGGTACATACTTAGATCGTGTCAGTGTCGTATGCTTTAGGCTGCGGTTAATTACGCCTTGGATCCTCATTGCTAAAGATAGGAGTTTAGGTCTTGGCTACCCTATTACACCGGCCCTTGGACCCTTAATTCTGAAGGCGTTAAGGTCTTGGAACTCTCCGTTGTAATGGCCCTTGGATCCTTTATTCCGAAAATAGGCGACAAGATCTTGGATTTCCGCAGTTCTGTGAGTTCTAAAGTACAGGGGGTTAGGAGTGAGGCATTAATAAAAAAAATGTATATATATATATATATATATATATATATATATATATATATTATATATATATATATATATGAATGAAAAGTGAATAACAATAAATAACCGATGTCGAAATAAGACTCCCGGTACTGTCGGTGACGCCCGATGTGCAGGTTGTTTAAAGGATGGAGGATCTATAAATTAAGTTGCTAGTATAATAATAATAAGCCTCATTTCTAGTCCGGGAGTGTCTAAAAAGCATTTCCAAAATCGTGTTAAATCGGGATCTGAGTGTGGACCTTAATTTTTATCAAAAGGGAGTCTTTAGGAATGTTTTGAAAACTATTTATTATCTAAACCGGGTTTCTTCTATATAATAAAGTTCTTAATCATAGTGAAATAAGAAAAATCAAAAAATTTCATAATAAATCCGTAGAGGAATTAGGAATAAGGGAGCGAGAAGTAGCTACGCGTACACAATTATCATTTACGGGTAGTGTTAGCATCTAAAATCATACTTTAGATGTGATTTCGTTTTTAAGCTTAGTTTGGGGACTTGTGAAAAATCAGGGACGATGAATTTTATCCGTATGGTCACTTCTTTATGAGTTGTGTTTCCTACTCCGTGATCCAGAAAGTTATTGTGAAATAATGAAAGTCAACATCCCGTCACAAGAAAAAGAGAAAAATACAAAAATAGTGTAAGTGTGAATAAATGGAAAAAACGGGGCATTTTTAGAACTATTGATTTCTTAAATTTCTTTTGAATAATTTGCTACTTTTCAAAGTTAGTAAAAAGAGGTTTGAAAATTTTGGTTTCAAAAGCGTGAGTTGATAACATTGCGTGAGGCCACGGCAATATCTTAGTCTGGGGGATTTTGATATGTGTTAAATTACACATATCTTTTACCTAATTAAACGGACCAAATAGACCAAAAACTAATCAAATATGCCAAATATATTGTGTTTTTGAGTTTATGCATGTGCAGGTACGGATATTGAGAAACGGGGCAAAAATGGACAAAAACCGAGCACGAGATTGGAAAGAGTACAAAATTGCGAAACCTACGCTAATTTTATATGATGTATCAAGGAAAAAGATGGTGTTGTAAAAGACTAAACGAAGCCGAACGATGATTAATGCCAAATTTATTTGTTAAATTCGGGCCAACCACAAAATTCATTTGAAGCCCACCAAGTCAAACAAAGCCCAACGTGGCCCAAAGAAATAAAATGGAGCAAAAAAAAAGCCCAGCCCATTGCTAATGAGTCTACCAGCCCAATGAAAAAAAAGAAAGAATAGATATCCAATGTCAAGGGTTGACGTCGGGGAGGAAGAAAAAAAAGCAGCAGCCACATTTTTTTGGATCTTATTGATTTTATTTTTTTTGTTATTTTCTTCTTCGTTCCTTTTTTTTTTTATTAGATTGGTATTAAGTAATTAAAAAGAAGAAGAGATGGGGAGTAGGTAGCAGCAAAAATGAAAAAGAAGACAGCAGCAGCATATCTTGGTTTGCTTCTTTCTTTTTTTCATTTATTAGTTTTAGTAGATTAGATTTTAATTTTAATTAAAGTAGTTAAACTTTGTATTAAATCTTGATAATTTAAGGTATTAATCTTTGTCTAGTTTCTTTCATATCTTATTAATTTGAAGCATTTATTCTTATATTTTAGTTAATTACTTTTTATCCTTCTAAAAAAAAAGAACAACAAAAAAAATGAGGGTAGCAGCAGCCAACGAAAGAGAAGCAGCCAACGAAACAGTAGCCGCATGAGGAAATGAAACACACATCTCATCTTTCATTAGTTTTTATTTAGTTCTTTGTATTAATTAATTTTTTGTTCCTATTCGTATGACTTTTTAAAAACAGAAGGCCATATCAATTTTATTTCATTCTGTGTTCTTTTTTATTTTTTTTAGATTAGATTAGTTTAATTTAGTTCTAATCTTTAAACTTTGTTATAAATTTTTGTTTATGTAAGGTTTTAATCATTATTAGTTTATGTTTATGTTTTATTAATCTCAAGCTTTTATTTTAATGTTTTAGTTAATCACTTTTTACCCACTTAATTACTACTTTTACCTTCTCTAATTAACTTTTTCTAAAATTTTCTTTTCTAAAATTCTTAGTTTTATGTTTTTAAGTTATAAAGTTTCAAACTTTTTATAAAAGTATAATTTTTAAATCATTTTCTTTTATATAGTTTGCATTTTTATAGTTTTTAATTAAAGTTTAGTAGTTTTTAGAGTTAAAGTTGAGAAATTTATTGCTTCAAGTGATGATTGAGAGGGTTATTATGGAGCAATCAAGAGGAGATTATGGGTATTGAGCTTGTAGATTAAGTATTATCGGTTTATCTAGAGTTCATATTGTCCGCATTCTTGATCTTGGTAACTTCTAATCCTTTTTCATTTATCTCTTTTATTATTTTGCATGATTAGTTTTATTATTAGTTTCATCATTATGTTTGTTTTAATGCGTAATTTAGAGTAGTTTTATTGATGATTGTTTAGATGGTTTAGTTTAAATAATCATGTTGATGTTTATTGTTATTGTTATTGTTGGTTTAGTAGTTATGATTAGTGAGTAGCTTTTAGGTTCGGGATTAGCCCGGGAATTTGCGTTTTTAATTTTCCTTTGCGTTTTTAGCCTCGTGTGCTCTAGTTTAATTTTTTTCCTTGCCTAATTAATTGTTTCTAGTTAGTATTTCATTATTTTAATTTATAAAACCAAAATCTCACTTTTATATCCATTTACGACACGTTTCACGAACCCGAATCACATAATTCCATTCATCCTTCGTCGAGACAACGAATCGGGGTTACACATATTGCCTTTGTGTTTCCTTTTGGATAAAATTGTTACATCACATAGCGAGATTTTTGGGAATATTACTTGTGTGGAAAACTAGAAGGGGGGTTGAATAGTTTTACTGTTTAAAATTAATTCGCTTGGTTACTCTATGTTAATTCAAAGGAAACAAGCACAAACAAATATTCACACAATATTGGGAATTAAATATTCTGAAGTTAGAGTATTAGAATTTACTCTAAGTCGAAGGTACTGCTAGTTCATGATCAAGGTACTGCTAGTACATGAAGGTACTGCTAGAGCAAGAAGGTACTGCTAGTTCAAGTTGAAGGTACTGCTAGTTGTATAAGGTACTGCTGATCAGTGACTCATAGGATAAGATCAAGAAGATATTTATTGTATTTTGGTCAAACATATACGGTAGATAATATCTTACTCCATGTGCTTAGTTAACAAGTTGTGTACATAAATACATGTTGTATCTTATGTACTGACACCAATATGCATAAGTTAAACAAGTAAGTCGGTCAAGACTTTTAGCAAATTTGTAAAGATCTCTTGCAACTATAAAAGAGATCTTAGACTTGGATTTTGAAAAGATAGACACACATGCATAACATAGACTCATAACTGTTAAGACATAGAACAAACACAAATCACAAGTTGTAACTTAAGATTCAAGGTTTTGTAACCCTAGTGAAAAACTCAAGATCACTCGTATTATTTGGAATAATATTGAATCGTTTAGTGAAATACTTTCTTTGTTCATTGTCAAGTAACAAATATAATTCTTCCATTTCCATAACATACATAACCTTCTAAGTGTGGTTAAGTAAATTCCGCGTGCTTAATCATATTAAGTCAATATATCTTATACACAAAGACACAAGGTTTAACCACCTTAACCGTGTATCAAACAGAAGAGGACCTCCACAGTTGGTATCAGAGCTAGAGGTTGATATATTTGAATTAGAAGAAACAGAAATGGAAGCTCATGATGTTCAAACAAATGTTGCTGCAAAGTTGCCCATAATCAAACCCAATGAGTTTGAGTTATGGAGGATGAGAATTGAGCAATATTTCATGGTCCAAGATTATACTCTTTGGGATATAATTATATATGGTGATTCCTTTTCACCAAGCTACTCAGAGGTTGTTCTAGAAGGTAAAACAAGTAGAAAAAGAAATACTGGACCAGTGTCAAATGAAGAGAAGATACTGAAGAGAAATGATCAGAAAGCAAGAAATTTGCTGCTTATGACCATTCCTGGTGAGCAGATGCTATCATTCAACAAGTATCTTGATGCAAAAACTCTTTTTGAAGAGATTTGTGCATATTTTGGTGGTAATGAAATTACCAAAAAGACACAGAAGACACTACTAAAGCAACAATTTGAAAACTTTACTGCTTTTAGTAATGAGTCTCTTGATAAGCTATTCTCAAGATTACATAAGCTTGTCAGTCAGTTAGCTGTGTTGGGTGTTGAGACAGAGAAGGAAGATCTCAACATGAAGTTTTTAAGAAGTCTACCTGATGAGTTCCATACTCATGTTATTGTCTGGATGAACAAACCAGACATTGAAACAATGAAGCTCAATGATTTGTACAACAACTTCAAAATTGTTGAACAAAGCCTTAGAAAGTCTGGAACTTGTGGTACTAGTTCTGGAAACGTGGCACTCTTGTCAGTTCCTAGTATTAGTAAGAATGAAGAGGTAGATGAAGGTGAAAGTGCTCCTTCTACAAGTTCTCACAAGGATGTTGCTGGTCTTGGAGATTCAACATTCTATGCTTTTATTACCAGTCAATCTAATGGCTCTCCTCTCAACCATGAAGACCTTGAGCAGGTAGATGGTGATGATTTGGAAGCTATGGATATCAAATGGCAGGTTGCTTTGCTCAGCATGAGGGCTAAGAAGTATTGGCAAAGAACTGGGAAGCAGATTACCATAAATGGTAATGATACTGCTGGGTTTGATAAGAAGAAAGTAGAGTGTTTCAACTGTCATAGGTTAGGACACTTTGCTAAGGAGTGTAGAAGCCCAAGAAAGCAGGAGAACAGAAACACATGGTATAAGCAAGATAGGAAAAAGGAAGTTACTGTTGAAGAGCCAAAGGCTATGTTGGCTATTGATGGTATTGGTTATGATTGGAGCTCTATGACTATTGAAGAGGATGCACCACCAAATGCTGCTCTTTTGGCCAATGAATTTGCTCTAATGGCTCATTCTGATTCAGAGGTAAACAATATTACATCTTGTACTGAATCATGTCCTAATCTTAAAGCTTATGAAGACCTTAATAAAAGATTTGAAGCTTATAAACAAGAGCTGCTTGATTCTTTGTTTAATTTGGCTAATCACAAAAGAGGTCTAGGTGTTTTAGAAAAACAAGTTTTACATTTTAAAAATAATGAAATTCATTTTGCTGATGACATCAATATACTAAAAAATGACATTAAGATCAGAGATGAGTGTATTGTTGAGTTGAATGAATCATTAGCTAAACATAAGAATGAAAGAGAAAAATGTAAAGGTTTCTGTGGATGTATTAGCACATTCCTCAGAAGGATTCAATAGACTTTGGGAAGCCCAAGTTATTGATAAAGTTAATTCTGGTGTTGGATTTAAGTCTGTACCCCCACCATACAGAGGTGTTCATTCACCTCCAGGTATTGATTTAGCACACACAGGGTTACCTGAGTTTCAAGAACCAATCATGGAATATGGTTCTAAGGTCACTAAATCTCCAAAGATAGAGAAGGTAAGTAAAAGTTTAGATAAAACTTTATCTTATCAGGACAAGGTGTCCTTTGTTAAGAAAGGAGATGCTATAGTTGTTGAAGATTGTACAACTGATAGTGATAGTGAAGAACAACAGGTTATGTCTAAACCTGTATTGGTTAAGAAAGTAGGAACAAGTCTTCCTAAGATAGTCAATCACAACACTAACAGGCCTAAGTCAAATGTTAAGACAGTTAGGAAACCAGTTAGATATTGTGAACAATATAGAACTACAAACAAGCCCAGAGGTAACCAAAGGAATTGGAACAACCTCAAGTCTAACCAATTAGGTGATGACTTTGCATTTTACAATAAAGCTTGTTATACATGTGGTAGTTTTGACCATCTTGCAGCTTTCTGCAACCAAAGGGTAACTGGGTATGAAAACAATAGGGTGAACTACAAAAGGCAAACTTCTCAAACTCTTTTTCACTCTAATACTCATAGAATTAAACCCAGAACAGTCTCAAACAAGTCTGGACCCAAAGGTCCTGTTAGACAAAAAGGTCCTGTTAACAAGGTACTGCCAGAACAAATTAAAGGTACTGGTAAATATAAAGGTACTGTTAGACCTTTGATGACTGTTAACCCAAAATCAACAGCTAAGGATGCAAAAACAACTTTCAAACATGCATCTAAAACTGTTCTAAGGCCCATTCAATCAAAAGCAGTTGTCCACAAACAAATTTGGAGACCAAAGGGTGTGACTTCAAAGTTAGCAGACTCTGCTGAACATGTTACTCACTCTGCTGCTAAGGGTAATAGGGCAAATGCTGTTAAGGCCTCAGCATGTTGGATTCAAAAATCCGATGTTGCATCAACAGTCCTTAAAAGATTAAACTATATTGATGCAAGAGGCAGATTCAAGTCAGTAATGGCTTGGATCCCCAAAGAAAACTAACTTTCTTATTTGTGTGCAGGGACATTCTATTGATCATCAAGATCAAGGATACTCAGATAGTGGATGTTCCAATCACATGACAGGCAACATGTCTTATCTTTCAGATTTTCAAGAATTCAATGGAGGATATGTTACCTTTGGAGGTGGTTTTCGTGGCAAAATTTCTGGTAAAGGTACTATTAAAACCGGAAATTTAGATTTTGAAAATGTGTACTATGTACAAGAGTTAAAGTATAATCTTTTTAGTGTTTCACAAATGTGTGACAAAAAGAATAATGTCCTTTTTACTGACACTGAATGTCTTGTTCTATCTAAGGATTTTAAGATGCCTGATGAAAATCAAGTACTTCTTAGAATTCCTAGAAAGGCCAATATGTATAGTGTTGATATGAAGAACATCATTCCTAAAGAAGATTTAACTTGTCTTGTATCAAAGGCCACATTGGATGAATCAATGCTATGGCATAGAAGGCTTGGTCATATTAACTTCAAAACCATAAATAAAATTGTTAAGAATGGTTTGGTAAGAGGTTTACCTCACAAAAGATTTGAAAATGATCAAACATGCATTGCTTGTCTAAAAGGCAAACAACACAAAGCCACTTGTAAGCCCAAAATTTTTAACTCTATCAATCAGTCATTGTTTATGCTGCATATGGACTTATTTGGACCAGTTTCAGTAAGAAGTATACAACATAAAAAATATTGTCTTGTTATATCTGATGACTATAGCAGATTTACATGGGTTTTCTTTTTAGCCACTAAGGATGAGACATCAAGCATTCTTAAGGAATTCATTACACTGATAGAAAACCAAGTAAGCAAGAAAGTCAAAGTCATTAGGAGTGATAATGGGACAGAGTTTAGAAATAGAGTTATGGATGATTTCTGCAAAGAAAAAGGTATTAGGAGAGAATATAGTGTTGCTAGAACACCACAACAGAATGGAGTGGTTGAAAGAAAGAATAGAACACTAATTGAAGCTGCTAGAACAATGTTAGCTGATTCTAAGCTACCTATAATCTTTTGGGCAGAGGCAATTAACACTGCTTGCTATGTTCAAAATAGAGTTTTAGTTGTACAGCCTCACAATAAGATATCATATGAACTCTTTAATGGTAGAACTCCTGCAATAGGATTTCTTAGACCTTTTGGATGTCATGTGACAATTCTCAATACCTTAGACCATTTAGGAAAATTTGATGGTAAAGCAGATGAAGGTTTCTTAGTTGGATATTCTCTTGTTAGCAAAGCTTTTAGAGTTTACAACTTAAGAACTGAGAAAGTTCAAGAAGAACTACATGTGGAGTTTCAGGAAAACAAATCCAATGTAGTAGGTCAAGGACCAAAATGGATATTTGATCTTGATTATCTAACAAACTCTATGAATTATTTACCTGTTGTTGCAGAAACTAATAATTTTTCAGGTTCACAAGCAACAAATGAGGTGGAGTTAGATAAAGATCAATCTGATGTCATTATGCCATTGTGGTCAAGTTCCAGTGTGGATTTAGCTTCAAACAATGATGAATCTTCTTCTGGTAAAGCAAAAGAGGATGTTGAGGCTCAAAGAAAAGATGTTGGAACAGAGGAACAACTCAATATGTTGAATATTGAAAGTACTGCTGAGACAGAGCAAGGTACTGTTAGTACTTCTCAAGGTACTGGTAGTTCATTTGAAGGAACTGTTAGTTCAGTTGAAGGTCCTGCTGGTCCTTCACACTCAAAAGATGCAGAATTCCAAGAAGATGAAGTGGATTTGACTAATCTTTCATCATCTCATCATGTTCCTACTACACCACACACAAGAATTCACAAAGTTCATTCCCTAGATAATGTGATAGGAGATATACAATCTGGTGTGAAGACAAGAAGACAATTGGTCTCTTCAGACCAACAAGGGATTCTTGATGCCCTTTATGCTTCAAAACAACATGAACTTTCAAACTCATGTTTATTTGTATGTTTTCTCTCTCAAAAGGAACCAAAGAATATTCTTACAGCCCTAGATGATTCAAGCTGGGTAGAGGCTATGCAAGAAGAGCTTCTTCAGTTCAAGATTCAAAAGGTTTGGGTGCTAGCTGATTTACCTACAGGTGAGAAGCTAATTGGCACTAGATGGGTTTTTTAAGAACAAAAGGGATGACAGAGGAATTGTGATCAAGAATAAGGCTCTAGACTAGTACACAAGGGTACACACAAGAAGAAGGAATAGATTATGATGAAGTTTATGCTCCAGTAGCAAGGATTGAGGCAATTAGGCTGTTTCTAGCTTATGCTTCATTTTTAGGCTTCACAGTCTACCAAATGGATGTCAAAAGCGCATTTTTATATGGTGAAATTGAAAGAGAGGTGTATGTTTCACAACCTCCTGGCTTCATTGATCCATTACATCCAAACAAAGTGTACAGAGTAGTGAAAGCTCTCTATGGCCTTCATCAGGAACCAAGAGCTTGGTATGCAACACTTGCTTCCTACTTATTAGAAAATGGATTTCAAAGAGGGAAGATTGATCAGACACTTTTCATCAAACAGCACAAGAAGGATCTTCTGTTAGTGCAGGTGTATGTGGATGACATTATCTTTGGATCTACAAGGAAGGAAATGTGTTTAGAATTTGAGAAGCTTATGAAAGATAAGTTTCAGATGAGTTCTATGGGAGAACTTACATTCTTTTTGGGTTTGCAAGTTAAGCAATCATCTGAAGGCATATTTATTAGTCAAGACAAATATGTTGCAGAGATACTTAGAAAATTTCAATTTGCTGATTCAAAAATAGCAAGCACACCAATGGACTCAGAGAAGCACCTTCTGAAAGATGAAGATGGAGAAAATGTAGATGTACACAATTACAGATCTATGATAGGCTCTTTGATGTATCTTACATCATCTAGACCTGATATCATGTTTTCTGTTTGTGTCTGTGCAAGATTTCAAGTTACTCCAAAGGTTTCTCATTTAACTGCAGTCAAGAGAATTTTTAGATATCTTAAAGGTCAACCAAGGTTGGGTATATGGTATTCTAGAGAATCTCCTTTTGATTTGGTAGCATATTCGGATAGTGATTATGCTGGTGCTAGCTTAGACAGAAAGTCAACAACTGGAGGATGTCAATTCCTTGGGTGTAGACTTGTCTCATGGCAGTGTAAGAAGCAAACAAGTGTGGCAAATTCAACAACTGAAGCTGAATATATAGCTGCTGCAAGTTGCTCTAGTCAAGTTCTATGGCTTCAAAACCAACTTCTTGATTATGGGTACAATTTCTTAAACACTGTTATTTATATTGATAATAGTAGTACAATTTGTATTATTAAAAATCCGGTACAACACTCTAAAACAAAACACATTGAAATTAGGCATCACTTTATAAGAGATTGCAATGAGAAAAGATTAATTCAAGTTCTTAAAATTGCTTCAGAGCATAATTTTGCAGATCTGTTAACTAAAGCTTTTGATGTTTCAAGGTTTCAGTACTTAATAGCAAGTATTGGAATGCTTAATCTTTAAATTTTCAATATGATGTGTTTTTGTACATAAATTTTTAAAAGTACTGCTGGATTTATAAGGTACTGCTATATCAAAATTTGAATTGTGTTATTCATACAGTTGGTTTTATGACTATTCTAATGCAAGACAAGTACTTTGTACATTGTTCTTTTGGTTTTAGACTAACTATTTCAGGTATGAATATGTAAACACAAAGGATATTTCAAGTGAAATGGGAACAGCAGAATGCTTATCAAATTGCTGACCATAGTAGATTTATGATGGACTGAGTTTAGGAATTAAACCTCCTTAAAACTTCTTTCTTGAAATCTAGTTATGATATTTCACAATTGAATTGATGACTTAGTTGATCAGATAGTAACTGATACAACTCACTTTCTATCATTTTATACTTTCAAGTATAATGAGTTAGTCTAAGGACATCTGATAGAAATAACAGCTAGTAAAAGTGAATCTAACACTTGTGTTGGAGGTAACAATTGCTATGAGCTGGAAACCCTGTCAAGAAAATCTTTTGAATAGATTTATCTTTTCACAGGCAGTTAGTGATAACTGAAATACATTGGTTCTCACACAACCAGAGGTTATTTTTAAACCGAAATTTTGATTAGGTGTCTGTTACACACTTGATTTCTTCAAAATGGTTGGAAGTAGTATGATTTTTCAATTCTCAAAATCATGAACATACTACTAAGTTAAATGATTTCTTAAAAGGATTTTCAAGGATTCAGAAAAACCATTCATTTATGGACTATGAATCAAAATGTTCACTGATTCACCTCTCATAGGAGTTAACACACCTAGAAGTGATGAGGACAGCAACTTAAACTCTTAAGGAATTGATGGCTTCATGTACAATATTGTCTGAAAATAAGTTCAAACTGATAGATCAGGTGATATGAAGAGAAGTTCTTTAGTACATAGTGAGATCTTCCAAACAAGGGGAGGAAACAAAAGTTATTTGCTTCAGGGGAGGTTATAATCTCAGAGAAGGAAATAATTTCCCAGAAAAGGAAGAATAAACCAATATATGGAAGGAGAAGACAAGAGCATACAAGATGATGATGTAGAGGTTGAAAATGATTAGAATAGATCAAATATCTAGAAGGGATGAAGCATTTCTAAAGGAGAAAGTTCTATCTAGATCAAACGAAGGAAAGTTTCAATTTCAGTTCATTATGTTTGTTTATCACTTGCAAAGGCATGCTGATAGATGATTTCACTTGTTGAAATCATTGCCTCTTACAATTCCTCCATCCAAGGAAATTGCACCATCTTTTGGTACAATGTTTTGAATTGTTGAAGTCAAAGAAGAACAAAGCAGATGAGTTCAGAATAGAAGAATAGTTCATATTCATGAAGTGTTTGAAAGATCTTCACAAGTCCTCATTTAATTCAGAAAACATGTTTGAATTGATTCACATGTTTAGGGGAGGATTGTTGGGAATTAAATATTCTGAAGTTAGAGTATTAGAATTTACTCTAAGTAGAAGGTACTGCTAGTTCATGATCAAGGTACTGCTAGTACATGAAGGTACTGCTAGAGCAAGAAGGTACTGCTAGTTCAAGTTGAAGGTACTGCTAGTTGTATAAGGTACTGCTGATCAGTGACTCATAGGATAAGATCAAGAAGATATTTATTGTATTTTGGTCAAACATATACGGTAGATAATATCTTACTCCATGTGCTTAGTTAACAAGTTGTGTACATAAATACATGTTGTATCTTATGTACTGACACCAATATGCATAAGTTAAACAAGTAAGTCGGTCAAGACTTTTAGCAAATTTGTAAAGATCTCTTGCAACTATAAAAGAGATCTTAGACTTGGATTTTGAAAAGATAGACACACATGCATAACATAGACTCATAACTGTTAAGACATAGAACAAACACAAATCACAAGTTGTAACTTAAGATTCAAGGTTTTGTAACCCTAGTGAAAAACTCAAGATCACTCGTATTATTTGGAATAATATTGAATCGTTTAGTGAAATACTTTCTTTGTTCATTGTCAAGTAACAAATATAATTCTTCCATTTCCATAACATACATAACCTTCTAAGTGTGGTTAAGTAAATTCCGCGTGCTTAATCATATTAAGTCAATATATCTTATACACAAAGACACAAGGTTTAACCACCTTAACCGTGTATCAAACAGAAGAGGACCTCCACACACAATATATATGAAAAGTAAAGAGAGGAAAGATCAAACCACACAACACGGATGTTTATAGTGGTTCGGCTACAAGGACTCTCTTCCTTGCCCTACTCCACTCCTCGAGCCTCTAACTCGAGAGTTGTTCTTCACTAATTAACAAACTCTTTTCTAGGTGGAGAAAACCTTTACACGTCGCTTACTTCCTTTTCCGGTACTAAGCTAAACACCGAGTTCTACTTCAAGGCAGAACCAACCTAACGTCGCTTATACAATTACCGACACTAAGCTAGATGTCGAGTTCTTTACAAGGGTACAACCACTCCCGTTTGGTTATTTCACAAGTGTACAACCACTCCCTACACTCTTTGTGTTTTGAGGACTAAAACACTAACCACACTCACTGAGATAAATGATACAAATAATGATGTGTGAACTGCAACTATATCACACAGTAACTATGCTAAAGGTTTTACACGTCTGTGTTGAACCTTGATGCTTAATCTCCTTTGCTACAAAAGGAAAGATCAATGAAATGAATGAATGATAAATGTTAGATGATATGTAAATGAATGAGTATGAATGTTAGGCTATATGAGTGATGGTGTGTCAAAATGATCAGCTTGCTATTTATAGGCAAGCTGGTGAACAGCCGGCGGATCCGGCGGATCCCACAAAAGGGATCCATCTTTGTAGTCGATTGGTTCCGCCAATATGACAGCTAAGAGATTTATCAAATCTCTCCAAATCTTCCACAATCTTTCCATATCTTTGTGTTGTCATATTAAGATCTTCCAAAGTCAACTATCTAGCTCGAAGATCTAACTAAGATATCACATAATCTATGTATGATGCATGCCATGATGTCATTGTATCATTTTAAAAATAAAGTTTCCTTTTAAAGAAATAAACTAGTAGATGTGTAAAATGTAATTCTAAGTAATCTTGTGAAATGTAAAATGTGTTTTAAAGTGACTTTAGCTAGTATTTATAATTTGCTAAAAGATATACTTTGTAATTGTCATTAACAAAACTAAGTAAAGATTGTAAAATATAAATAACGTTTTTATGACGATATTTGTATTAACAATCTCCCCCTTTTTGTTGATGACAAAACATAAAGTATATTTTTGAGCAACGGAATAAATATAGCATGAGTTCTTTAAAATATAGATTAAGTTTGTTTTATTTGAGTTTAAAAACTATTTTTATGCAAAAGTGTATGTACTGTGATGATTCACAGTTATGCAAACTTAATCCTTTCTCCCCCTTTTTGTCGAAACAAAAAGAAGAGTTGCGTAGCGGAATGCGATTTTGAGAACTTTAAGAGCTCCCCCTTGTTTTATACTCCCCCTAAATGGAGTAACAAGGTAATGATGCATGATCCTACAAAACAAATGGTTAGAATATGAAATGCTCCCCCTTGATGTATACTCCCCAATACAAGAGTCCCAACGTATACATTTGAAGGGTATGAGATGCTACAAAAGAAATGTTAGTTGTGAATAGCTTCAATGGAGAAGCATAATGCATATGAAATGGTCATCCAAATAAGAATGTTAATCTAGTTGACTTGAAAAAGTCAAAATGTAGTGTCTGATCAAAATTTTGTACCTAAAGTACAAGTGATCAAACGATAATGTAGATTCCAAATAGCTATATAATGATGTTAGTCACCTAAATAATGATAATATGCTATATATTGATCACTCATAAGCATAAAAACATCACAATCATTCATTGAAAATTATGTGACAAAAGTCACAAACATAATATGATGTTACATGAAAAAGAAAAATACATCCTAAAAATAAAAAAGTCCTACAACAACATCTAAAAGGTCCTATATAATGAGACTAGAACACTCCTATTAAGGAGGATGAAAGATGGCGTTTAGACGCTCAAGAATGTGGTTCAATATGAACCTCATTTCATTTTGGAGCTCGTGCACCAAAATGTTTGTCCTTTGAGCTATGTGAGCGGTTCTTTCACACATGTTACAATCATGGCGAGGAAAACCGGGTGGAAGAGTAGACTCATTTGGTTGTTGTGGTGGTGGTGGTGATTGGTTGTTGGGTGGTGGTGGTTGTGCTTGTTCATTGGTTGGTGGTGGTGTTTGGATGGAGTTCATGAGGATGGTTTGGAGGTCCATGGCTTCATTGAGGTGGTGATCTACCATACCCGAGAGAGTGTAGAGACGGTTGAGCTCTTCACTAATCTCCTCTTGGGTTTGAGGCAAATTGATCCACATTGCCTCGTTTATGGCAATGAGAGTGGATGTGGGTGAGAGAGGTGGTATTTGAGGTTGATATGATAGTGCATCATGGTATAAAGGACCATGGATAACCGGGAAAATCGGATGAAAAAGCATAGGCTCTTGACCTTCAAAGGTCATGGGTGGAGGATTGGTTGATCTTGGTGGGAGATCCTCCAAGTCATTAAGGTATGGATGAGGTGATGTAGGTGGAGTCCTAAATAGCTCCATAGGTTGCAACTTGGGTGATTTTGGGGGTGATGGGATTTGACAGTCTGTGATGGAGCGGGTGGTGGTGTGGTTGCTATGGGTGTGATTGTTGGAGGAGGAGTTTGTATGACCACATTTGATGGTGTAGGTGTTGATAGATTGAGGAAATTCTCACTTGCAATAGGAGATGAGATATTAAGAGGAGATGATTCCTCTGATGATGAGTTTGCAAGATTTATAAAGCAACAAGGCTTAACACTAATGTGTGCGGTTCGTTTTAGAGATTTAGAGGTTGAAGGAGTTGGTTGATTTGGTCATGGTTAGCTATGAGAACTAAGATGTACAGGTTATATGTGGTGAAGAAGGTAAATGGGTGAGTTTTGCTCTAAGTTATGATCTTAATTTATAGGCAGATGGTTTATAGAAACTAGTGTTTGGATTTGATGTAAATCCAATAGAGAATGTTGGTTCCTAATGATTTGGAACAAAAATTTGCGTAAATCACATCACATAAGTCAATCCATAGAACTTATGTTGAGTAATATGATGAAGATATGCAGTAAATGCAAAGAGATAGTGGAAAATCCTGTGATGTGATGTACCCACGGATTTGAAGGATCCCTAAAAAGGGTTCCTTGTTTGTATTAGAAAGGTAACTCACTCCTTAAATTTAAAAATTCAAATTTTGGTGGGAAATGTTGTTCTTAAGTTTCTAAGAGTTTCTAAATTATTCGAAGATGTATAATGATCAGTGAACCTATTCTAAAGAACACTAGAAACTAAAATCTAAGGATCGGGATGAGTCGAAAATATTTGGGATTGTTACTGTTACACCTGCAGATCCAATCGACAAGGCGTGTGGATCCAAATTTTGGGATCCGCAGGTTGAAGAATGGCGGAGCCAAGGCTAACACATGGCGGATCCAAAATGAGGGATCCACCAGATCCGTGGACCAAAAGTACTAAAACTACACAGAGAGATGTGCATATTTTTCGTTTTTCGACGAAAACCCGAAAATTCTCCTGGAGCATATCTATCATTTAATATGTAATGCAAAACAATCAAATATGATGATACTAACACATGTTTAATCATAGATTAATCCGTTCATGGGAACTTACCTTAATGGGATATATTGAATTGGAATTCCTAAGACTTCTCCAAATTGATCTAATGGGATATTGAATTGATGTCCATTGACGCTGAAGCGAATGTTCATGTAACCTTGATCGTTTGACTCTAGATTGACACTAGCATAGAATTCTAAAATGAATCGTGGAATTAATGGTTCATCGATATCTAGGAGGGAATCAAAGTGAATAGCCGCTAGTTGTTCCCTAAGATTGGTTCCTTCATAGAATGAGGAGTCTACAAACCTACCCTCATGTACGTAGTGTTTTTCTAGAGCTTTGAAAATTTCAACTTGTTGATCACTAAGTCCTTTGGTTTTATGGTGTTTAGGTAGGTAATTTACGGTGTGTTTGTGATCATAGTTGGTCGCGGGAGGCATGATTTTCCTAAACACAAAAAATTATATAGTTTTAGTCGAAATTATCGAAAATACGTGTATAGGTCTAGTGTGTGCCTACATGGGGACTATGTGGAGGTACGGTTATCTCGACTCATTTAGATGCATGAAAATTTTGTTTATGCAAGTTTTATGATAAAACGAGAGATAACCCAAACGCTCCTACCTCAATGTAGCTACATTTGAATGTACCTGAAAATACATATTAGTTATGTATTCCCTTTAGCATTCAAGAGATATTATGCAAGTGATGTTTAAAAAGTAACTTTTTTATATTTGTATGAACAATGTTCAAAAACCATTTTCCCTGGTCGTGAGAAGATTTTAGCAAAAATTTCTCATGGGGTTTTTGATGAATAATGATAATGTACTACAAGATGCAATTCCTAACTAAGAAAAACATGATTTGAAGTGCAATTCAGTAACTATGTTTCATGATTTTACAAGAATTATGCATATTCCCCAAGTTTTGATTTTGTGCATGAAATAGAAATCCTAGACGCAGATCAGGAGTATAAACATGATAAGGATACTTACAGTGATGTTTGGAGCACAAATTTGTGGAAGAAAATAGCCTAAATTATGATTGTGGTGAAGTATGAAACGAATTCAGTAGGTGATAAGTTTTAGGAGAGTTATGAATAGTACTTGGTGTTGTTTATTATATAATAAAACAACCTGTGCATGTAACGGATCCGGCGGATCCAAAACAAAGGATCCGCCTTTGTTATCGTTTGGATCCGCGGGATCAGAACACAATTTTTGGTTTAGTGTCGAGTTTGGTTAAACTAAGGTTTACGCTACTGTTTTATCTAATCACTATGTTCCATTAATCCTAATTCAAGTCTAAGGTAGTTGAAAGGTTCTCTTTTGAGAGGTTTTGTGAGGATGTCGGCAATGTTGTCCTCTGAGGAAACTTTCTCAATTGAGATGTTTCCCTTCTGAACATTGTCGCATAGGAAATGATGACGTATTTCAATGTGTTTGGTTCTAGCGTGTTAGACCGTATTTTTGCTGAGGTCGATTGCTCCTTTGTTGTCACAAAGAATGGGGATGTCGTTGAGTTCAATTCCATAGTCTACGAGAGCTTGTTTCATCCACAGTGCTTGTTGACACGCCTTTCCTGCAGACACGTACTCTGCTTCGGTTGTTGAAATTGCAAGGGCCGTTTGTTTCTTAGCGAACCATGAGGTGAGACAATGTCCTACAAAAGTACAAATACCGCTAGTACTTTTCCTATCAACATAGTCACCAGCATGATCTGAATCGGCATACACTATGGTTTCTATACCCGTTCCTTTGGGATACCATAATCCTAAATGTGTAGTACCTTTAATATATCTAAATATCCGTTTAACGGCTTCAAGATGGGATATTTTGGGATCTTCTTGAAAACGTGCACATAGACAAACACTAAACATAATGTCCGGCCTACTAGCCGTAAGATAGAGTAAACTACCAATCATTCCCCTATATTTAGTGCTATCTACGGATTCATTTTCTTCATCCTTTGTGAGTTTGGTTTCGGAGGACATGGGTGTTTTCATTGGTTTTGAGTCTTCAAGACCAAACTTCTTAAGCATATCTTTGATATACTTTGATTGGTTGAAGAATATTCCATCTTCTAATTGTTTTATTTTTAGACCTAAGAAAAAGTTTAGTTCCCCCATCATACTCATTTCAAACTCGTCATGCATGATTTTTGAGAAATCGTCGTATAACTCTTGACAAGTTGAGCCGAATATAATGTCATCCACATATATCTGGACGATGATGATATGTGATCCCTTTTTCTTGGTAAAGAGAGTGTTGTCTACTAGGCCCATGGTATACTTATGGTCAACTAAGAAGGTCGTAAGTCGATCATACCAAGCTTTTGGTGCTTGCTTAACTCCGTATAAAGCTTTCTTTAGTTTGTAAACATGATTTGGTTTTTCAAAATCGGCAAAGCCGGGAGGTTGTGCAACATATACTTCTTCAGTTATAAATCCGTTTAAAAATGCACTTTTGACATCCATTTGAAATAATTTAAAATCATGTGCACATGCATATGCAAGTAGTATTCTAATAGACTCAAGTCTAGCTACGGGTGCAAAAGTCTCATCATAATCTATACCCTCTTGTTGATTATAGCCTTGGGCTACTAACCTAGCTTTGTTTCTAGACACAATGCCATTTTCATCCATTTTATTTCTAAAAACCCATTTTGTACCTATTATGGTTTGATTTTTAGGTTGTGGAACTAATGTCCAAACGTCATTCCTAACAAATTGATTTAATTCTTCTTGCATCGTAATGACCCAAGATTCATCTTTTATTGCTTCATTAACATTTTTAGGTTCTATGGTTGAAACAAAACAAAAGAAATTACTTTCATTTTGAGCTTTAGACCTTAATGTTCTTTCGTTGAGTTTTCCTATGACGTTTTATAATGGATGACTTTTAGCTTCTTTGATGTTGACTAAATCTCTTTTTACTGGTTCATCTTCTTTATCATTT
Source organism: Artemisia tridentata subsp. tridentata (assembly GCA_021014915.2). Classification (NCBI taxonomy): domain Eukaryota; kingdom Viridiplantae; phylum Streptophyta; class Magnoliopsida; order Asterales; family Asteraceae; genus Artemisia; species Artemisia tridentata. Next base: position 270,019,300 of record CP139504.1, read on the forward strand.
TCAACATTTTCCTGATTATCAACCATTTGGTTTTCAACTAAGTCATCATCTACCAAAGGTGATGTCTTAGAGGGAGGTGGACTTTCATCGAATGTTACATTCAATGATTCCTCGACTATTGAGGTTTCCTTGTTCAAAACTATGTATGCTTTACTAGTTTGTGAATATCCTAGAAATACACCTTCATACGACTTTGGGTCGAATTTGGTAAGATAGTCCTTTTGCCTCTATATAACTCATATGGAGTTTTTCCCAAGAATGGTCTAATTAGAACTCGATTTAGAATATATGTAGATGTATCTACAGCGTGACACCAAAACTTTTGAGGTATGTTTTGTTCATTTAACATAGTTCTACTCATTTCTTGAATTGTCCTATTTTTCCGTTCTACTACACCATTAGATTGTGGAGTTCGAGGAGCCGAGAAATTATGTGTTATTCCATTATTATCACAAAAAGTTCCGAATTGGATTTCGTTGTCAAATTCTCGACCATGGTCGGTTCTAATAGATACTATGTTACTTCCTATTTGATTTTGAATTTTCTTGCTTAGAATTTCAAATTTATCAAAGGCCTCATTTTTGGTTTTCAAAAATTTAGTCCATGTATATCTAGAGTAATCATCTGCTATAACTAATGTGTAAAAATTTCCTCCATAACTTTGTATAGCCGACGGGCCAAACAAATCCATATGCAACAATTCTAGACACCTAGATGTAGATACCATGTTTTTAGCCTTATGGCTATTATGCACTTGTTTCCCAATTCTGCAAGCATCACAAAAGTGTTGGTCATATTTCAACTTGGGTAGGTTCCTAACGAGTTCTTTAGATGATAAGGATTGAATTAGCCTCATATTGGCATGACCTAAACGTCGATGCCATAGAGTTGAGTTTTCGTCCAAAGAGGTAAGACAAAGCTTGTCTTTAGGTGTTTTATCTAATTTCATAACATAAACGTTATTTTTCAAAACACCTTTTCCTACTGTTATGCTATCTTTAAGTATTTTACTTCCGTTTTCACTGAAAAGGACGTTATACTTTTTGCGGCACAATTGACTTATACTAAGCAAGTTAAAACCTAAATTATCAACATGAGCAACATCATCAATAGAGAGAGAGTCATAAGAGATCGTACCTTTTCCGATGATTTTACTTTTAAGCTTGCTACCAAATGTGACATTACCTCCGTCGTACACTTGGTAGGTTGAGAAAAGGTTTTTATTTCCCGTCATATGTCTTGAACACCCACTATCTTTGATCCATTCATCAGGTTCTAGTTCAACTTTTAAGCATACCTCCTCTGTGTCATGAGCCATAAGGGCAACTTCGTTGTCTTTAGGCTCATCATCATCTCCTTCACTATCACTCCAAGCTCCACTAACAAATGCCTTTTGAGACTTGTTCTTTGGAGGCTTTGGACATTCACTTATAAAGTGACCAGAATCTCCACACCTGTAGCACTTCCTATCTGACTTGCCTTTTCTATCATCACGGTCTTTTCGGAAGGATTTCTTTTCTTCATGAGGTGGTCTTACGAACTTTCCTCGTCTCCTGAAGAATTTCTTGAAATCTCTTACGGCCATGGCATACTCTTCGTCTTCGCTATTAGAACAAGACTCTTCATCATCACTTGACTCAACTTTAGCTTTTAGGGCAATGGACTTCATCTTCTCCTTTTTGCCTTTAACTATTTCTAAATCTTTTTCCATCACCATTTTGTGAACTTTGAGATTTCCTATAAGCTCATCCAGTGTCGTGCTTGAAAGATCATTGGATTCTTCAATAGCTGTCACTTTTGCTCTCCACTTCGGATGGAGTGCTCTTAGAAATTTTCTGACAAAATTCTTACTAGAAAAAGATTCGTCAAGTGCTTTAAGTGATGTAATAATAGTATTAAACTTAGCAAACGCACTATCAATGGTCTCATCTTCAGAAATAACAAATTGTTCATATTGTTGAACAAGAAGATCAATTTTGTTATCTTTGACTTGTGAGTTTCCTTGATGAGTGATAATTAGAGATTGCCAAATATCTTTAGCCGTTTTACACATAAAAACTCTTTCATATTCTTTCTTAGGTAAAGCATTGTAAAGCATCATTTTGGCTTCATTATTTTTGGCAATCAACTTCTTTTGCTCATCACTGTGACGAGTAGGAGAAGTTCCTACATCCCGACCACCCGAAATATCATTACTTATGGCCTTGTAATCACCCTCAACAATTATATACCATAGATCTATATCCTTTGACTTCACATAAGTCTCAAAGCGATTTTTCCAATAAATAAAACAATTTGGTTCGAATAGAGGTGGTCTTTGCATAGATTGCCCTTCTTTAAAGTTTTCAAAATCCATGGATCGTTTTAACTTTTAAAATACAATATATTTTAAAAATCTTAAGTAACGTAGCTCTTGATGCCAATTGTGAAAAACTAAAAGGGGGGGGGGGGGGTTGAATAGTTTTACCGTTTAAAATTAATTCGCTTTGTTACTCTATGTTAATTCAAAGGAAACAAGCACAAACAAATATTCACACAATATATATGAAAAGTAAATAGAGGAAAGATCAAACCACACAACACGGATGTTTATAGTGGTTCGGCTACAAGGACTATCTTCCTTGCCCTACTCCACTCCTCGAGCCTCTAACTCGAGAGTTATTCTTCACTAAGAAACAAACTCTCTTCTAGGTGGAGAAAACCTTTACACGTCGCTTACTTCCTTTTCCGGTACTAAGCTAAACACCGAGTTCTACTTCAAGGCAGAACCAACCTAACGTCGCTTATACAATTACCGACACTAAGCTAGATGTCGAGTTCTTTACAAGGGTACAACCACTCCCGTTTGGTTCTTTCACAAGGGTACAACCACTCCCTACAATCTTTGTATTTTGAGGACTAAAACACTAACCACACTCACTGAGATAAATGATACAAATAATGATGTGTGAACTACAACTATATCACACAGTAACTATGCTAAAGGTTTTACACGTCTGTGTTGAACCTTGATGCTTAATCTCCTTTGCTACAAAAGGAAAGATCGATGAAATGAATGAATAATAAATGTTAGATGATATGTAAATGAATGAGTATGAATGTTAGTCTATATGAGTGATGGTGTGTCCAAATGATCAGCTTGCTATTTATAGGCAAGCTGGTGAACAGCCGGCGGATCCGGCGGATCCCACAAAAGGGATCCGTCTTTGTAGTCGATTGGTTCCGCCAATATGACAGCTAAGAGATTTATCAAATCTCTCCAAATCTTTCACAATCTTTCCATATCTTTGTGTTGTCATATTAAGATCTTCCAAATTCAACTATCTTGCTTGAAGATCTAACTAAGATATCACATAATCTATGTATGATGCATGCCATGATGTCATTGTATCATTTTAAAAATAAAGTTTCCTTTTAAGGAAATAAACTAGTAGATGTGTAAAATATAATTCTAAGTAATCTTGTGAAATGTAAAATGTGTTTTAAAGTGACTTTAGCTAGTATTTATAATTTGCTAAAAGATATACTTTGTAATTGTCATTAACAAAACTAAGTAAATATCGTAAAATATAAATAACGTTTTTAGGACGATATTTGTATTAACAACTTGCTTTTGTGTGGTAATGTATCCTTGAGATCTTACCATAATTTAACGAATCTTTCATCGCTAAATATTCCCTTTTAAGGTCCACACGAAGAAGACGAGGTTCTCCTAAAAAATTTTATAGTTAAATTTTAAAGAAAATTATATGCTAGTAAAATATCATAGAACATCAATAGCAAGCTAACATCATTAATCATATAGTATTTACATGCATTATAGGTTAGATGCTCTTGTTTAGAACGATAAAGAACACAAAGATTTTAGTAAAATTGTTTACATATAGATGTATACCCATGGATAACATATACGTACTAGCAGTTAAAAAAAAATAAAAAATAAAAAAAGAAAAAAACCAAAGTGGAAACATATGATGCGCAAGCTTTTCAACATGAAAATATACATGGATCATCACTTTTGTTAAGTTTATCTATATTTAATGTTTAGCGGGTTGAATTTTAATACCATCAATATTCATCTGTCTTGTTTAAGTTTTATAAGCTAATACTCCGTAATAGCATTAAAAAAAGAGAAAATTACCATTTTAGTACTAAAAAAAAGGTTGATCCATTTAATAGTCATTTTTCCCAAAATGGTCATGCTCGACTGCTCAACCGCTCGACTCCATTAGTTGCGTGACACGTGTCATTCCTTTGTACTTTTTTTTAAAAAAAAAAAGTACAAAGGAATGACACGTGTCAAAAATTGGGTGGAGTCGAGCAGTTGAGCAGCTAAAGGAATGACACGTGTCAAAATTTGAATGAAGTCGAGCAGTCGAGCATGACCATTTTGGGAAAAATGTGTGAAAAATGACTATTAAATGGATCAACATTATTTTTTAGTACTAAAATGGTAATTTTCTCTTAAAAAAAATCATAATCAAAGGTTGCGTGCATATATACCATAACAAGACCGGTAACAAATGACACTTATATATAATCGATGATCTACCCAAGTACGAATAAAAGTTCAAGAGTTACCTCTAATCGAAAATCACCTTAATTCAATCGCTACAAGAAGAACGAATTAATAACATTGAGCAATAAAGAATAATAATACAAACTATTAGGCATTCCGAGTTAAACTCTAAACAACATGTTGGATTAATATTATGATAATTATATACAATCATAGTAGAAAAAAGCGATATGTTATTCATCTTTTTAATGCATATTTAATAAACGTAGAGATTTACCTTTTTGAGATTTAAATTAAAACGTAAGATTCCTTTTGTAATTACACCGTAAACTTTATCTTCTCGAAAATAAACTACATATTTATAAGTATATATTCATTTTTAATCAAAACGTAAGATTCCTTTAAAAACAATATTTATACTCATTGAATATGTTTGACAATGTTATAGAATTGTCCAGATACGGAGGAAACAAAAGAAGTATACAATAACATAAACATCTACAATTAAGTAATCATAAGACAAATAACAATAGAATGTAAAAATTCTACGAAAATAATTACGTTATTTGATTCATTTGAGGGAATCATAATAGAACTTGTGGTTCTAACTTTTTTTCTACATAACATGAGGTTATGTTATTGATTCTATTGATTGAATCATATTAGAACTTGATGTTCTATTTTTTTTTTTTCTAAATAACATGAGGTTATGCTATTGATTCTATTGATTGAATAATATTAGAACTTGAGTTTCTATTTTTTTTCTCTAACATAACATGAAGTTATGTTATTGATCCAATTGATCAAACCATATTAGAACTTGAGGTTCTAATTTATTTTTCTCTAACATAACATGAGATTATGTTATTGATCCAATTGATCAAACCAAATAAGAACTTGAGGTTCTAATGTATTATCTCTCACATAACTTGAGGTTATGTGATTTTGATTCTTTTTATTCAGTCACAATTGAACATTTTTGTGTTATTGTAAATTACAAAAAAAAGTTAAGAAAGCATGAACATAGGTCATAAATCACAAATCATAAATCTATAGTTAAATAGAAATACAACTAATAACTTTATAATACTGTAATCACAATCAATCTATTCATCAAGTGTGACGTAATGACGTATTGCTCATGTATTTGACAAAATATTGTTTTTCAATCTTAATCAAGAATGAATCAATCATAGTTACGAGTGGTGTATCCATATCTTCACATTTAAAAAAAAAGTAGGGGTTGATATAAGTTCCAATTAAAGCATGGTTGTCAATAGCATATATTGTATATAGGAATAATCCTACAGTAAGCCATTAAAGATGAATGCATACAGAAAATATATCCATCCGTTTTTCTTTTTTTTTTCTTTTTTTTTTTTTTTTTTTTTTTTTTTTTTTTTTTTTACACCAAAGGTAAAACATGAATGAAGGGTTCAAAATGTACCTTTAGAAATCAAGAGAACAAGATTTTAGAGCGTGCCGATAACGTGTTATGAAATGTAAAGAGATTGAGAGATAGAGGAGAAAGAGGATGATTCTTATTAAGTGGTGATTACATGTGAATACAATGAGTCCCCTATTTATAAGGGTTTAGAGGGTGTAAACCCTAGCTAAATACATTCTAGAACAAAAAGGGAATATACATATAATATATTTTCAACAGGATAGAGTATGGTTTTTTAATCTTGCATAATCTTTGTTTACCAAAAATAAAATCTATGCTCTAACTAGCCTGGTATTTTAATAGCAACCATAATTTGTTAATAATTTTATGCGCTATACACGCTCGAAGTACATGAGTTCATATCATCGAGAAACCACCAAGCTTTTGGACCATCACGAAAGATACGATTAAATGAAATAATGGCTACATGAATATTCAATTAAACTTACGTCATGAGTTTGTCTAGTTTATGACAGTGGTGCCTCAAGGATAAAGCAAGTAAAACTATAGCTTTAGGCCCCAACTATATATATAGATCACATATTTTTTGCCGTCATTTTTTGAGATCCGATTATTCAAGGCCCCAATTAGCTGATAAATGTTAAATAATCAAAGTTTTGAACCTCTTTTGTTTTTACTTTTCATTTTTCTAGCCTATGGGTTGTAGAATTTAAGTCCAAATATATTAAGTACTCCCTCCGTCACATAAAAACTGTCTACTTTGACTTTTTTAAGTATTTCTTTTTTAACTTTGACCTTAAATATTTTTGTTTGTGTTATATAATACTTGATGAAAATTATACCGATGAAAATATATTTAAATCGTAATCCATTTATATATTTTTCATCAAGTGTTATGTAACGCAAACCTAAATATTTGAGGTCAAAGTTGAAAAAGAAATATTAAAAAAATTCAAAGTTGACAGTTTTTATAGGACGGATATAGTATATAAAAGACCCACTGTTGTATGAAACCTAAAGGTTAAATTAAGCCATGTGTAACAACCATTAACCATTTACATTGTTGAGTCGACGTTTATTTTTTCACAGCTACAAACATACCTTCACTTTTTGGCTTTCTCTCATCTACCCATGTACTACTCCATCATTTTTCAATCAAAATTGCTTTTAATAAGGATGCTTTAGTTCCACTAAATAAATTGCTAAAGAAAACCGAATGTAGAATGAAAATTTGAAAGAAAAATGAGTTATTTGTAGAAATAGGAAATATGATGACGATGTTGACAATGAAATTATAAAAATTGGCGACTAGACTTTTAGAACTGATTGTTATTTATACATTGCAGATCAAGCTATTTCATTACTAGAAAGTAAATTCGACCAATTTAGATTCTATGAAGGTATCTTTAGTTTTTAATTTAGCGTTGAAAATTTAAAATCCCTATATGATAACAAGCTAAAAAGGTAGAGATAGCTGTTTGAACTTTAAAAGTTCTTTAAACCATATTATAACATTTGTTTTGATATTAATGATATTTTCTTAAAACTAAAAGTTTTGAGAGAAATTATATATGTGAAAAATGATACATCGATTGATATACTTAATCAAATTATAAATCTAAACTCTTTCCTTAATCCTTATATGGCGTACAAAATAACGTTAACGCTTCCGGTAACAGTTTCTTCAGCAGGAAAGAAGTATTTTAAAACTAAAGTTAATTAATAGTTATCTATGATAGAAAGTGTCACCAATAAAATAAGATTTATTAGCTCATTTATCAATTAAAAATGAAATATTATACTATATTGATTTCGAGAAAACTAATCAAATATTTCACATATAAAACATGGAACAGTAAATTTTATATAAACGATTTTTCGGCAAATAACATTGATAAATGGCCCCGTTTTAAAGTTTCGCTTTAAACCTTCGAGAAGTTGAGCCGTCCCTGGTTTATGATTAACCATAAAACAGTGGTCAAATTTTAAATACTTAGTTTCATAAATATTCTCTGTGGTCTGTCGGATTTAATAGATTTAGTCCTTTCACTTTTTTTTAACGGGTTTGGTCCCTGTGGTTGTGACCAATAACGGGTTCGGTCCCTTGACCAATTTTTCTGTTAGTTTAACTGTTAAGTTGGTCATGTGACATACACATGGAAGGATAATTGTGTCTTTTCACCATCCCACCATCACCTCCAGCCACACACACCTTATCTCTATATTTTTTTTTTCTTCATACACAAATAAAACTAAAACACACCCTCTTCACTAATTCTCTTTATCCAACTCCGACCACCAGCACAACCGGCCACCACCACAGTTGGCGACCACCACGACATCACCACCAAACCACACACGACATCACCACCAAACCATCAACACAAACACCCCCTGCCACAAAATCACCACCAAACCACCACCACCAACTGTCGACTGCCACCACCATCCCACCATCACCTCCATCAACATAACCATCAACAACCAACACTTTAAACCCTAACTACCCACCAAAACCAACAATTAAACACACATGCCACAACCCCACTTATACAAAATCCACAGCCACCAACTTAGCAATCGGTTTTTAAATCTGGTTCATAGATCTTTTGAAAGCTTTTTAATTGGTGGCTGTGGATTTTGTTAAAGCTTTCACGACACCAACTTTGAAATCAACTGCACCGCTACCTCTGCCATCAACTGCGCTGTAACACCCCCTAATTTTATTATGTAGTAGCGGAAAAGTAATTAGGGTGTTACGGAGAGGATCGAAGTCATAATTACGGAAAACGGCTCGAAAGAGACGTTTTGAAAGTCATATGTCATTCAAAATAATACTTTTGATACAAAGGTGAAATATTTTATTTGAAAATCCCACAATAGGGTGGAATAACTTGAAAAGAATAACATAATTGATTTTACACCACGCAATTTATCAGAGTATAAAATGCCCGCTCCGTGTCTTGTCCTGCTCCGTTAATTACCTAAGATAAACATTCTTAAAAGTGTCAACACAAAGGTTGGTGAGTTCGTAGAGTTTAATAAAAATCAATTTATTTCAATAAATTCAAGTGGTGTACAGTGGTAGTTGAAATAAATACTAGTACTTCCTGAAGCAAATAGCAAGTTGTGTTGGGTAACAGCCATAAGTAAATCATATATGAACTCAGTTGATCATAAGTTTCAAGTTTTAAATGAAAATGAGCTACGTTGTTATACGCTCGAAATGAAATAATAGGTCACATAATATTCCCTGATCTTATAATAGCGGGTCAAGTAATCTCCCCTGTACTAATAACAGTGGGTCAAGAAATCTTCCTTATAACAGTGGGTCAAGTAATCTTCCTTATAACAGTGGATCAAGTAATCTTCCCTAAACTTATAACAGCGAGTCAAGTAATCTCCCCTGTACTAATAACAGTGGGTCAAGAAATCTCTCCTAAAAGTAATTCAAAACATATAATAGTAGAGGTTTAAGTTAAGCAAGCAATTTGCAAGTATAACGAGCATATATCTCTCCCAACGAGTAAATCAAGACATGTAAGTAGGAGTTATAATTCTGAGTAAATCATGTGAGTTTTTCAGAGTATGAAAGTAAACTTAAAACAGTTGAGCATGTATCTCCCCCAAAAGTATAAAACTTGTAAACATTAAAAGTAGGGCTACGACTCACCTTAAGTGTATCTGGACAAGGTGATATTATGAAATCAAGTAAGGTTATGGGCACGGCTTCAAACAAAACCTGGTAATTAAAAGTGTCTGAGAATCTGACCAAATACTAGTGGTGGATGTGAAATGAATAATGAATATCGAGGAATGAATAACGAATAACGATTCGATCGTTGAGTCAGAGTGTGATATGTTTAAAATGCTTACAATTCAAAAATAATGTTACATATAATATTATCTTGATTCTTATGTCAATTGATCCAAAATATTATCTCTTCGAAAATGATGAAGTAATGCATAAAGTTAAGTCGCTAAATTTCTAGTTATAATAAATAACGAAAGTTTAAATAATACGTAACTAAAAAGTATGAAAATGCATATGACGTGATGGCGTGACGAAAAAATGGAAAATGAAATAAGAATGTCAAGTAAAATCAGTTGGTCCTTGTCTTTTTCCAATTGTTACACTTTTTACCCTAACTGTGTTTGCGTTGCACCGTTAGTCCTTCGTTAAGTACAAGTTGCATTTACAGTCCTCTACTTATCCAAAATTACAAACTGAGCTTGGAGTTCAATAATATATCAATTTATACCCTAAAGATTCTGTTTTTATCTTTTCAGTCCTTGTTTTTCTCGGTTTGGCAGTTTTGGTCCCTCTAAGTGAGTTTGCGTTACATTTTTAGTCCCAAAGTGCAAAAAAAATGTGAAGAAAGGTGGCGTGTTTTTCTGCAGTTTATTTAAGACTAGTAAAGCTTATTTTATTAGCTTATGTGGTCGTTAGCTTATTTTTCACATATATGGGCCCTTAACGAGCCATATCTCTAGCCCATTATCCATTTTTAATCTGTGGTTCTTGAGGTGAGTTGGGTATATCAAAATGCTTATTTTTATCATCTTATTTTCATATTTAAAAGCTCTTATAAGCCAGCTTATCCCACAACTTATAAACTGCTTAATGGGCTATAAAGCCCAATTCGTTGTTTTTAATTGTTTTCAAAATGGTTTATGCGTCTAGCTTTGGCAGTTTTTAAGGGTCGTAACATGATTATTCTTACATGATGTTTACACGAAAAATGTGGCTAGTATGGAGGTCTATTGGGTCGTATAAAGATAGGACATGGTCATTAAGCTAGGTCGTGAGTTATGGGGTGATTTATTAGGCTACTTAGACTGTTTTAAACATGCAAAACACTTAGAATAAATCTAAGTGTTTTCTAGTTTCAAGTTACACGTGTGATATATAGTTTATATACGTTCGAATGAAGCATGCAACTAACTGTAAACGTGAGAGTGGTGTGAGAGACGACTTCTAAGCCTTCCAAGATGGAGGCTCATTACCTCATGTGGGTTACTCTAAAAGAAAATGCACGTAAACAATATAGTGAATATATATACGTTCGAGTGAAACAAAACTATATGACGCATGGTAAAGTTGTGTACGTGAGATGTGAAACAAGGAAAGTTATTAGACACTTACTACACCTTTTGAAGGTGGTGGAGACTCAGTAGGATCGAATGAACACAAAGAGAAATGACCCTAGAACTCGAATACACGTTTTAGATTTGTAACCCTTTTACTCGACTGGTTCCAAACTTGCGACAGAAAGTTCCTGGTCTTTTTAAGCTATCTTTGTGAGTGAAAGGGAGATGAAATGAGTGTAGGGTAATGTGTGATAGGATAGGGTATAATATAGGGTAGTTTTACACACGTTTCTTGACTTTCTAGACTTTCAAACTCTATTATTGTTTGCTACTGTTCGATGACCAGTGTTTAGGGTACATAGGTGACATGTTTCTGACGATAAGAGATCCTAGGAAATATTTTATAAAGTAGGTAAAGCTTATCTTTGTTGTTGGAATATATATGTATTCAATTTGTATTTTAAACAAGTGCAAAATGAATTTAGCGAGCCACAAACACCCACTGTTGTCCTAACTGCCTTTTTAACATCATATTGTGCTAAGAATATCATTAGGAGGGCGTAGGAAAAAGCGTGGGTCAAAATGGTTAAGTTTTGATGTTTTATGTATATTGATTTGGGTTAAAATGGGACAAACACTTTGGCCTTTAAACTCTAACCAAAACTCGACATATATTCCTAAAATTTGGCACACACATAGCCTAGTGGGTGGTGAATGAGAACGTGTAAAAATATTCGAGTGTTGCGTTTAAGAATTTGGAGAACGAGTGGCATTTTTGAGGGGGTATGGAAGTCGAATATCACATAAAATCATAAAAAGTGAAATGGGCTTGGGAGTGGGCCTTGGAACGTGTAAAGTGAGGTGGTGATGATGGGCTGGGTAATAGTCAGCCCGTTTGGTTTGTAATTAGTGAAAAGAAATGTGATTAAGGTATTTGGTAATTAAGATAAGTTGTAATTATTGTAAAAATGTGATTAGTGTGAATATTTGTTTTTGTGGAATAATTATGTCTCGTAATCCACGTTGTGAACTTGTCTCGCTATTTGGTGACTTTTGTGATGGCGTGATTTTGTTAGAATAGTATAATAAGAATAAAATTTAAATTTCCTGTAAAAATGTTGATTAAAAATAGTGACGGAGATTAATATATAATTAAACGTCGTTAATTATAGGAAATTTTGCAGTTTGCTACATGCGCCGCCACCTCTGCCATCAACTCTGGCGCCAACTCTACCCTCGTCTGCCAGCATCACAGCCGCCACCTTTGTTTTCTTTATTCATTTGATATTTTCAATTTTTTTTTTCAGATATAGGGTCTAGAAGATGAGGTTGTGTTTGATTTGAATTTTGAAGGATTCATCATTTTTTTTCCTTTACTCAAAGCTTCATCGTATTTTTTGTAATATTTACAGATTATTGTTGGTTACTTTCGATATAGTTATGAGTGATCTGAGGATTTTGTGTGGTGGTAAAAAAATGGGTTAAAGAAGATGATGTATGAAGTGTTTTGGAATTTGTGGTTTTTAATTCTTTTTGTATGGAATTTCTGGTTTTGATTTATGGTTTCGGAGTTTTTGGTTTTGATTTTTGATGATGGAGATAAAGATGGGGAAGTGAATTTGTAAAATTTGGTTTAAAGGGGAAGTGGTTAAAGTGTTTGTATTTGTGTTTATAATAATAATAATAATAATAATAATAATAATAATAATAATAATAATATTATTAATATGAGGGTAGTTTGGTCATTTCATCCCTTCAAACAGTCAAACTAACAGAAAAATTGGTCAAGGGACTAAACATGTTATGGGTCGCAGCCACAGGGACCAAACCCGTTAAAAATGGTAAAAGGACTAAATCCGTTAAACCCGACAGACCACAAGGACCATTTATGAAATTAACTCAAATTTAAAGTAGACTTTCTTTCAAACATTCATGTTCAATTGAAAATGACAACAAATATGAAGTATTTATTTTTGTACTATCAGTTTTAGACAAAATTACGTATAAAGTTATGTGGTTTGTCCAAAATTAAGTAGTTGGCCTCTTGTTGATAGTAATCGTAAATGCGATACATTGATACGTTGAAATACTACTTGGTTAAATCTTTCAACCTTTACTCTATAGGGACAAAACTGAACCTAACTTCTTGTAACGCAAATCGATTATTGTTTTCGTGCCTAGATATAAATATACATGCATTGGTTAAACCAAAGGTTATTTGTAGCTTTGTTATGGGTTAATCAAATAACTTAACTTTGGCTCGGATAGTTGGCATTGGCTCGGTAATTCAGCTGGGGAATTTTCGGTGGCTGATGTCAAGAAGTTCTTATTATCCGGGACTGATGCAAGTAATAACTTTGTGCTGAATTGGTGTAAGTGGCTTCTGATTAAGTGCAACGTGTTCGCGTGGCGAGCGGCTCTAGACGGGATTCTGACCGCTGCTTCTTTGTTGAAGAGGCACGTTCCGGTCACGGACTCAAGATGCCAGATCTGTGGTCACGATGATGAGTCGGTGGACCATCTTTTCACTTCCTGTTTGGTGGCTTCGGTTCTTTGGCAAGGTATTAGCCAGTGGTGCAAGGTTCCGAATATTTATGCTTTCTCTTTTGGCGATCTGCTCGAGCTTCATAATTATGTGGGTTTAAAGGGCGTGGCTAAAGAGGTGTTCCATGGTCTGATTATCATCGGTTGCTGGTCTCTTTGGAGGGCGAGGAACGAGCTTCGGTTCTCCAATAAGATGGTGCGTGTTAATGACATTCTGAGCGAGGTGAAGGCGGTTGGCTTTTTATGGTTTTCTAATAGAGGTAGGTTAAAGTCGGTGTCATGGGAGAATTGGTGTAAATTTAGTTTCATGTAAAGTGGTGTAGTTGTTTCGTTTTGGGGGCCTTGGTTTTGGGGTCGCCCGTGTGTTTTTTCTAATGAAATTTATAGTTCCAAAAAAAAAAAAAAAAAAAAAAAAAGTTAAACTCCTTCGAGATTTTCAAAATGGGTTACTTTACAATCCAAATTGGACCCAACTAAATTGAAACAAATTAAAAAGTTAGACTATCATTTGACAACTCCTCCTAATATGTATTCGACCAAAGGGTTTGTGTTATAATGGTATCTCATGTTGTGTGAAAAGCTTCACAAATGAATAGTTATGGGTTCAAGCTATGCTTAGAACATATGAGATAAATATATGATGTAAATGTTGTGAAATAATTAAAAATTAGCGTTCTAAAGAAAAAAGAAAAAAATGTATTCGAAAAAACACTAGTTTTTATGACCACGTGTATATTGATGTGTATTTTCAGCCACATTTTGTTCTACGTGCATTTAATTGTTGGACCACAATTGTGACATTGGTTGTGGTAGAAATTATTAACTTCGAGTCGCAATCGATATAATGACACCATTTCTTGACTAATCAACTTGCGCGCATGGAACCCTTAATCACAAAGAAAATTTGATTTCAATAATGGGTTTCTCACGTCTATATCACCAAAGCTAGTCTATAATTCTTAAAATTATTACTTGGAGATTCATTATATGTGATCAAATTGATCATTCGTTACTTAAACGAGGTTTAAGTTGGACAACCTACCATTACAGCTAGTTGTTTTTGTACTAAAATTTTCAATTTCGTGATCTTTGGACTAAGCCAAAATAAGCTAGTTGTTTTGATGAGTGATATCGATGAATACCCTTTTAGGAGCAAAATTAATGGCTCAATTATTTGAAAACGAATCATGATGTTGATCAAGATAGTAATTGGGGAGAAAATGACCGCTGCAAGAAAATTGCCGCATATTTTCTATTTGCAAGGCTTTCCTTATGAAAGAACTAGATAACGCCTTCCTATGTAGAACCTTGCATGAAAAAAGAATAAATGAACATTGGAGATTTGGAGATAAGACTACTGTTGGAGGATAGTAGAAAAAGAGATGTTGAATATTCTTTCAACGACACAACACATGCAAAAAAAAACAAATGGGTCTAGTAGAAACATGTATTTTTTTTTTTTTTTTTCTTTCAATTTAATAAAAATTTATGGGAATTAAAACATTGATCTTGTGCATGGAATGCCAAAAAGTCACAAACACATGCATCAGGACCTTTCAAAGACAATAATGCAGGAGTCTCTAATTAAGTTACATAGTCAATAATAAAGCTTTCTAAAGTTTTTAATGCTAAAACTTTTAAAGTTCTGTAAAATGACATATTGCATGCCATCGTAAAAGTTACATTGATGGAAACGTCATTCGATAATCAAACGAATCAAGAAATTATCACAATACTTAAGTGTGTTTTTAGAAAATATCATGAGCTGTCGTGCCAAGAACAAAACAGTAATACTGTTCCGACAATTAGACTATAGAGACTTGCAAGATTTTTATATTAGTTTGTGACTCAATATTTGTTTGTAAGATGTTTTATACAGTTTTTAATTATGACCAATAGTTTCATTATATGACTTGATGTTGATCATAGATTCATATGGCTTATGTGACCCATACGCCCAATATACCTTTTCAATCAATGAATCGTCCTGTTGCATACTCGACTACTCGTAAACAGATCCATAACCCTTTCAAACTAGTGAACCGTGAAAAGCCGCATTAAATAAAAGATGGTCACTTTTTTAGTATAATTTATTTTCAAAAAGCTCAAATGTAGCCTAACTCCAATTTGAGAACTATAGCAAGAACCAGACGACTGCCACACCTTTAATTGGTTGGCTATATTGTTTCCAAAGTAAAAGCTGTTATGAAAATACAATGACACATGACCTCTACTTCTCAAGTTGATAAAGGTTAACGATCAAGTATCATGAAAATACAATGACATGACCCCTACTCGACACCTCTTAAAATGTCGAAAATGAAAAGTCTGAGTGTAGTAAATCTTAAATCACATTTAATTGTCGTAAAATGTATATTGAGAGATGTTTGGCCTATAGAGTCAAAATAGCCAGCTGAATCATGGAGAGTAAAATGTCAAAATCATTTGTTTAAAAAACAAAATGTCAAAATCATGGTTAAAATCCAAACCGTCCAATGGAATCTGATCTTATCACAAATTACATCCACTTTTTTTTCCCACTTTCTGTAGTCTGCATCACATTGCAATCTCAAGCAACCCTTTATTTTTTGTTCGTTTCCCATTTTGTCTTTTATACATTTCTATTGAGTTGTATAATATTATATACTCAAGCTTTTGGTCAATTTGTTACTTCTTTTACCTATGGGTTAAAATGACTACATTTCATCATTTCCCACCTTTGGTGATGTACATTTTAGTGAAATCAACACGTCTAGTCTTTAAGACTTACCTCACCAATACCATAGTCTTTGTTTAGTAATGCAATAATGTTAGATTCTCCATTATTATTGGTTTCAATCTTTGGAACTTTTTCTTTACACCATGCATACACCATTCTTTGAAATAAAATAATGAGCTTTGTTACACCCTCTTACCATTTCATCATACAAATCTTCTTACACATACAACAATATTATATAATTTTTTTTCACTCATTCTCTCTATGCATCCAAACTGTCAATTCTGACACATGGCAGGATCCTATCGGTAAGCGGTTTATAGGATGTTTTAGTAGGAATATTTATCATTTCTCTAAAACAAATGGTTTCTTGTTTCATTGTAACATGTATGGAAATTTCTTATGCATTTTTGAGTCATGCATTCATATTTGTTTTTGTTTTTTTGCGATGGCTTTTTATCTAAAAGCTTAATTAGTCAATCCATGGCATATGTCAATATGTGTATTGTTTCAGTGATATTCTAAACTCGTTTTGGAGTCACTGTTGTATCGGCTCTTACATGATTATAATTTTAGTTTCTTAACTGAAGTTAGATATATAAAACTCTATTCTTCATCCATTGTCAATTTACATAAACAAGAGACGTCCAAGTTGTAGTGATTGAAGAGCTAGAAAAAGTAAGACATGTGATCATGATCATGATAAGAGAAGTGAAACAAAAGGCAGTGCACGATTAAGATTCCGATCAATTCGATGTGAAGTCTTAAAATGACATACTGTATATAGTTGTGAAATACTACCTAATAGTACCTAATAAACAGGGGCAGGATTTTGGGTTAAGGGGGGCCGAATTTTTTTTAACGATAGCAATAACGATTGACGGTCGAATGAAGTATTTAAATACAATTAGCCATTGCGCTTTTGATTATATTCACATGTATATACATGCATGCAAACATACCGTCAAACCATATACATACGTTAAGCAAAATATAAACAGTAGCTAGCATGCCTATATAAACAACTTTTTATTAAACGAGAATATAAAGTAGTTAATTACTCCTCAATTGCCCGAGTTCTTGATTTTTAAGATCATCCGAACGATGTTTATGATATTTGGAAAAAAAAAAAAAACATCATCTGTCAGTGTTATGCTGCTATTTTTGATTGGTGGTTTAAACGATAACAATAGTTTACGTAATAAACTTAGATTCCGATTTCTTGTCATAAATTAACATTTTTTTTCCCAACTTATCACGACGATCAGATAAATTTTATGCATACAATTCTTCATGAGTATGAAAAGACATATGATTTAACAAAATATAGGAGTAAGGAGTCAACTTATACCAAGTGATATGAAATTAAAGTTCAAACCTAATTCAGTTGTTTATTGTCTTTTAAATAAAATACATGTTTTGCTTTCGATTTAGGTGTTTGATATCAACGACAAACATTGATATAATATATGAAAAATTATTCTGAAAATAGTTTAATGACCATGTATATAAACCATACTTTTTTATCGAGCAGATAATATTAATCATACTTGAATCATGTTTTTTTTTTTTTTTTTTTTTTTTTTGAACAAAAAAAAAAAAAAAAAAAAAAAAAAAAAAAAAAAAAAAAAAACCCTCCAGCAAGGAGCTAGAAATTAGAAAGGATACTTTAACCAATCATTCCAACTATGAACCTCTAGCAGATAATATTAGGGCCCGTTTGGTTTGTATTTTTAAAAAAAATATCTAACTTTGACCAGGAAAACAATTGTTTGGTTAGAAAAGCAAATCCAGGGGGCCCACTCCAAAACCCCTGAACTCATCCATTTACAAATCCTAGCCTCACTACCGGGTTTTGTAAATAAATTGTCCCATCAATACTTTTTGTGGGTCCATTTTGAATCTCAACCATTTAGTACATTTTTCTTTTTCTTTTTAAATAATAGACTTTTACTATAAATCCTTTATTTATAATTTTAATTCATATTTTAATCTATAATATATTTTTAAATATTATTTTCTCTCTCCCACATCAAACCCAAATATTTAACTTTATATCCTAATCCTAATCCTAATCATAATCATAAACCCATCTACAAACCAAACGGGCCCTTAATCATACTTGAATCATGTGAACCATGTAACATCTAACCTCAAAAATCAACCCAGGATATAATATTGTTATTGAAAACTTTATCAATTGCTGAAGTTACGTACAGAGCTACTGTGGGGATAATGAAATAGTTAATTTTTTTTAACAAATAATGAAATAGTTATGACTCGAATGCTATGCAACACAACATTAGAGCACTCCCAACGGGCGTTAAAGCCGAGTTAACCCTTGTGAGGTACCTGCGTTAACGCAGCATTAAGGGGTGAGTTAACCCCTTAACGCTGCGTTAAGGGTCTTTTCTGTGTAAAAAAAAAAAAAAAAAAATCACTTTCGCCCCCTTTAAAGGTGAGTTAAGGGTGAGTTATGGTTGGGTGTGTTAAAGGTGAGTGTGTTAAAGCTGACGTGACAGTGTGTTAAAGGTTAAACCTGAATTACGGTTGGGAGTGCCCTTATAGTTTACTCCTAGTATATATTATAATTATAACAAATACTCTAACACTTCACTCCATGCACTTTATTCTACGCGTTTTTTTATAAAGCATACAAAATTTTACTAAGCTATTTAAGCGTGTATAAAATTATTCTAATTTATATCTTTACTACTTATAAAAAACTTGATGTGTTAATAAAGCTTTAAATTTATAAGACTAGTTTTATCCGATTATTTTGACTAACACATGGGTAAAGTATACCTATCTAGTAAAAAGATAAGACCAGGTCGAACCAAGGGATTGGTGAAAATTTAGTTTAACAAGTGTCCACAGAAAAAGTCCAAAGATTGTCACTATCAATAGTCTAGATAATTGGTTGATTTAGATTTGTAACAAGATTATATTAAAAGCATGTTTATTTAGGCTGAAGAACATGATAGTAAACACACATAAGAACAACCTTGCAATCGCAAACAAGATTTATAAGCAAGAGATGACTGGTGATCACTCAAACATATAACTATTCAATATATTAAAAAGTCCTTTCGGCCTATAATTCTTAATATACCAAATGCAATAAGATAGGTTTGTGATAGAAGTACAAATAGGTCACTTTCCCAATCAAATTCGTTAGACATGAGACTAGGCATTAAACAAGATCATGTTTAGGTCGATAAAGGTTTTGTTGGCCAATTTCTACAAGGCTAACACCAAGTTGTCACAGACAAACGACTTGAAATAATATCAAAGCAATAGAGCCTTTCGACCTATTTCTACCACAGAGATACATCAAACAATTAGCAATGGTCTAAACACAAAATCATCAAGTGAACTATTCATAGTATCAAAGCAAGCATTCGAATGCACATGTTACAATCACATTACTACATCACCCAAATAAACACAAGTAGACTACTCCATAATTTCAGTAACAAAGCTCATAACAATCAAGAGAAACTCCATAAACTTCATAATAAAATTGTTAATTAAGAATTGTACCAATGATTACAAGAGAATGATCAAGTAGTTTTCACAGGAGAAAACTTCACACGTATCCTAGCCTTCCTAGACTCTGTCACAGCCCTTAGAATCTCGAATAACTCTGACTTAGTAGCCTCGATATGGTGAACTTGGTGTGAGTTCACCAATATCCAATTTTGTATATTAACCTTGATATGGTATGGTATTGCCCACTTCCCTGGACCTTAGGGTCTTATTTATAGCTTAGAAAACACGTTGCTAACTTCCATGAACGATTAATAGAGGCAAATGATCGGCCTCTCAATGAATGCAACCATCAATAAGTTGTCTTGTAACTGACAGGGTAAGTGCGCCGCACTTCATATAAAGTACGCCGTACTTCGCTTTAAATCAAATTCTTCTACCCGCCAAGTAAGTACGCCGCACAAGGTCCTAAAACCGGCGTACTTAGGACTTCTTCTAAGTGTTTTCATTTCAAGTCCTTTTTTCTAACGAATGTTACCGTTTTTAATAGTTTTTAAGCCATATTTCCAATTCCTTCTCTTTATCATCCCTGCAACAGATTAGTACCAAATTCCATACAAATAGCATAATAATCTATATATATTACTAGATAAATAGTATATAATTGAAGGAATAAATATGTATAATTAGAGCGTTATCAAATCCCCCATACTTGACTATTGCTTGCCCTCAAGCAATTCCTAAAAAATGTTTTTATTGTTTTTTTTATATATTGGAAGAATAAAAAGGTGAAAGAATTATAAGCTAAGATAACGCGACTAAGCATCTCACGAAAGTAGCAAGTATAATTCACTCACACTCATATATGAACGGGTATAAGGAAATCACACTCAATTGCTCAGATGTGGTTTAATTAAACTACCATAGGCTTGTACAAAAAACTAAACTGCACCGACATGGCGTAAGCACGAAGTAAAAATATCAAAAGAGGACTTTTATTCGGGTTATAACGTAAGGCTTAGGGTATTTAAGGTACGGATTAGGCATGGGAATGTATAATAAAATTGTTTTAAAATAAAAATAGGTTGAAAGTCCATAACACTTCTCCATAACGATTCCCACTTCTCTTTGGCATATATTTCGCCAATCACCACTATTTTTATACTTTTTTCTTCTTTTTCTTTCAATTGGGAAAATAATTGGTTTTCCCCCATACTTATGATAAGCACACTATTTCAAATGAAACAAGAAGTTTGCAACCTTCGAACTTCGTCAAAATAGTACACCAACAATATACTCCTTTCCCTTTTCTTTTTTTCTTCTTTTTTTTTTTTTATACTCACACGGACTTCCAAGGCTAATGGGTTATAAATATATATATATACTAGCTTTCGAAGCCCGCCCGATGTTATAATTGTCGTTTTGAGAAAATCAGTTAACGAAAAATAAGATATAAACGTACCAAATTTTTTATTGAATGCATTAACAACGAAAAGAAATAAACGGTTATCAAATATGAGAGAAAAAAGTTTCAAAGTGGTACACAAGAACAAAGTATCAAATCATAGCCCATTCGGTGGGCGAGGAAGCGTTATAAATATCGTTTAAAAACTTAAGTTAACAGAAATTAAGCTATAGGTATAACCAACACTCGAATGAGTCTTTCCATGATGTGCATATCTAGCTATCTGATCGGGAACCATTCCTTATGGTACTCGTTGCGTCTGCATCCCTTTGTTCTTCTGGTTCAAGCTTTACTGTGATGTTTGTACTCTGTACATTCAGACACATTTAGCTGCAGGCCCAATGATGTCATAGCTTCCTAACCCAACTAAGTAATTAGATGCAATTGCATGTTGTCATTGTATGACACCCTGGAAGAACACAATTATAGAACAATTAAAAAGTACAAAGTTATTCATAAGAAGATAGTTGCATAGCCTGCTCGATAGGCGGGCGAGCCTTGTGAATATCCGAGGAATAAATTAAGTAACGGTTAATGAATTACGAACATCATAAAATATTTATACGGTGAATAAAGAACATAGAGAAATGAATGGTAATCCGATAAGAGGAAATTAAAATTAATAAATTACCGTCATTACAAACTATATGCTTTTAGTTCAAATGCGATATAAAGTTTCTTTATACACAAATATTACTGTACGGACTATTCCATTTAACAAATATTTACCTGCATCCCATATTCGCTAGTGGGTCCTAGACATATTCCATTTAACAAATATTTTTCCATGGTATTATGAAAAAACTATTACTGTATGGACTATGGAGCATGAGGTAGCAAATTTGGCCACCTTTTACATCACTTGCCCCATAATATACGATGCTTATTGTTTTTCAGCTTTAAGATGTTGAGAAAAGATTTTATTTTTTCTGGTAGCCAATCAGTCTTATGAAGTTAGGTTCATATATCCAACCTAATCTTCATTGCCCTGCATGATTTAGTGAAAAAAGATTATAGTGGATGCTCATTCTCGTTGTCAGTTTCAGCTAATGATTTCATAATCATAATTTTGATGTTGCTTAGTAGAATCTACTTAAGAAACTATAGATGTTAACTCTTAGTTTTTTTTTTTTTTTTTTTCCAGATATTCTCTTCCAAGAGAGAACATTTGGTGACTTTTGCTTTATGCTTTCTGTCCACTTGGATTTAACTTGTGATTAGTCACATTATCATTTAGCCCTACACATGCTACACTTATTAATCAATACAGTCTTCACTTAATCTAGTTGTTAGATGGCTCAAAATGCGATACTTATCTGATGTCAAATCTAACTGCATGTGTTGAATTTTTCGGATTTCCTTCTCATCAGTATTCATTTTCAACAACCTTAGCTAATGTGACCATATGCCCATGTTGATCAAAATTAGTCCATTAAAGTTTTCACTGTTAAGTCTGCTGGTACCTGGTTAAGTCTGCTGGTTAAGTCTGGTCTTTGAATATTAAGTCTGGTGGTTAAGTCTAGTGATTAATTCTGGTGAGTACCAAAATTAAGTCTGCTCTTCTGATGTTAAGACTGCTTGCTGGATGGATAAGTATACGAAGATATTTTGTACTAAAGTCAAGTATATACGATAGATAATATCTTAGACTTTGTGGTTAGTCATCAACTAGTTGGTAAACATAGATACATGTTGTATCTTAATGACTGACACAATGCAAGTGTATCCATGCATGTGCTCGACAAGACTTAACATAGATTGTAATGATCTCCTTTATTTTCATACAAAAGGGAGATCATAGTCTAGATATTGTGTGACTAATTTTAGAACTTTCATATCTATTAAGAACATAGAACAAACACAACAATATCACAAGATATAGAAACATTAAGATTCAAGGTTTTGTAACCCTAGTGATAGTGAAGATCACTCGTATTATCTTGAATAATATTGAATCGTTTGGTGATAAGTTTTCATTGTTCATTGTTAAATAACAAACATAACTGCTCCATTTCCATAACCAAAATAACCTTCTCAGTGTGATTAAGTAGATTCCGCATACTTAATCATATTAACTCAATATATCATATACACAAAGTCACAAAGGTTTAACCACCTTATAGTGTATCGATCAACCTCTCAGGATGTTAGGACTGATGGTACATAAGTAGGTAACATGTAGGGATGTGGACATGGTAGTGGTGATCATTATGTAGGTACTGGCGTGATGTCCGATACTGTCGTGATATTTTTAATATCCGAGTCCGACATAAGAGGGATAGAATGGGTAGGGGTAGTCATAATTCTGTAACCACCCGGTAATTATAAATATTTCACTATGTAACTAAATAATTAGAAATAAACATGTATAAGTAGCTGTTAGGATTGGACACACGGTTAAGGTGGTTAAACCATTTGTACTTTGTGTGTATGATATATTGAGTGAATATGATTAAGAATGCGGAATCTACTTAATCACACTTAGAAGGTTATTTGTGTTATGGAAATAGAACGTTTATATTTGTTATTGAATAAGGAACAATGAAAGATTAACACCAAACGATTCAATATTATTAAGATAATAATACGAGTGATCTTGAGTTATCACTAGGGTTACAACCTTGAATCTTAAGTTTTTCTTACTTGTGATATTTTTGTGTTTGTTCGTGTTCTAACAGTTATGAAAGTTCTAAGTATTCAACAAGCACTAATAATATCTAGTCTAAGATATTCTTTTATAGTCCAAGAAGATCTTTTACAATATTGCTCAAAGTCTTGATAAACTACTTGCTATGATAATATGTGTGTCAGTCAATAAGATACAACTTGTATCTTTGTTTACAACTTTGTTTGACTGATTAAGTATCTAGATATTATCTAAATAATACAAGTGACTTATATAAAGATAATATCTTCTTCGATCTTATCCTTCTAGCAGCAGAATACGTGTATAGTTATCTCTTAAGCAGCTGGATCACTAACACTAGCAGCAGTATCATAATACTATCAGCAGGAACACTCAGCAGCAGAATCAATACACTAGCAGTAGAAACAGATACACTAGCAGCAACAATGAAACTTTGCACTACCAACAGAAACTAATATACTACCAGCAGAAACATACTTAGAGTATTTCCCAATTCTTGAACTTCAGAATATTTAATTCCCAACAATCCTCCCCTAAACATGTGAATTCTTTCCAACATGTTTCTTTGAATTAAATGAGGAATTGTGAAGATCTTTCAAACACTTCATAGTCAGACCCTTGATCTGAACTTTCTTCTATTCTGAACTCATCTGCTTTCTTTTGACTTTAAAAATATCAACACACATCTTAAACACTGACCTAAAGATGGTGCAACTTCCTTGGATGGAGGAATTATAAGAGGCAATGATGCTGTGTATCTTGGATGCTTGTTTCAACAAGTGAAATCATCTATCAGCATGCCTTTGCAAGTGATGAACAAACGTAGTGAACTGAAATTGAAACTAAAAGCTTTCTTTGTTTGACCTAGATAGAACTTTCTCCTTTGGAATGCTTCATCCCTTCTGAATATATAGATAATACTCCAGAAAAGCTCTATTCTTGTCATTTTCAACCTCCATGTCATCATCTTGTATGCTCTTGTCTTTTCCTCTATTTCATTGGTTAATCTTCCAACTTTATTTCCTCCCCTGAGATGCAAATAACATTTTATCCTCCCCTGTTTGGAAGATCTCTCACAATGTATCTTTCCCCATCATCTGAGCTATCACTTAGAAATTGTTATCAGACAATGTTGTACATGTAGCCATCAATTCCTTAAGAGTTTAATTTGCTGCCCTCATCACTTCTAGGTGTGTTAACTCCTATGAGAGGTGATTCATGGGGCAATAACTCATAATCCATCAGTTGATGGTTTTCTGAGTCATTTTTATTTCAAAACAACCTTTAAGAAAAATTTTGACTTTTAGCAGTATGCATATAATTTTATTATGAAAAATCATACTGCTTTCAACCATTTTGAAGGGATTAAGTGTATAACAGACACTTAATCAAGATTTCGATTTAAAGCAACCTCTGGTTGTGTGAGAACCAATGTTTTCAGTTATAAATAACTACCTGTGTGCAGATAAACTCATTCAAAGAGTTTTCCTGACAGGGTTTCCAGCTCATAGTAATTGTTACCTCTAACACAAGTGTTAGATTCACTTTTACTAGCTGTTCTTTCTATCAGATGCCCTTAGACTTGCTTATTATACTTTGAAAGAATAAAATGATAGAAAGTGAGTTGCATCAGTTACTATCTGATCAACTAAGTCATCAATTCAATGTAAAACATCATAATCAAGTTTCAAGAAAGAAGTTTTAAGGAGGTTTGAAATTCCTAAACCTTTTCTATCATAAACCTATTATGTCAGCAACTAATATTATCATTCTGCTGCTTCCATTTCACTTGAAAACATCCTTTGTGTTCACATGATCATACCTGAAATTGTTAGTCTAAAACCAAAAGAACAATGTACAAAGTACTTGTCTTGTATTAGAATAATCATAGGACTAACTGTATGAATAACACAAATTAAATTTGTACTAGCAGCACAAACTTTTGTACTAGCAGTAGTATCTTTTAAAGCCAGCAGTACAAACAAAAATTTATTTACAAAAACACAAAGTTTAAAATCATTGATGATTAAGCATTCCAATACTTGCTACAAAGTATTGAAACCTTCCAACATCAAAAGCTTTGGTTAGCAGATCTGCAAAATTGAATTCTGAAGCAATTTTAAGAACTTGAATTAATCTTTTCTCATTGCAGTCTCTTATAAAGTGATGTCTAATTTTAATGTGTTTTGTTTTAGAATGTTGCACTGGATTTTTAATAATACAAATTGTACTACTATTATCAATATGAATAACAGTGTTCATGAAATTGTACCCATAGTCAAGAAGTTGGTTTTAAAGCCATAAGACTTGAGCACAGCAACTTGCAACAACTACATATTCAGCTTCAATTGTTGAAGTAGCCACAGTTGATTGCTTCTTACACTGCCATGAGATAAGTCTACACCCAAGGAATTGACATCCTCCAGTTGTTGACTTTCTGTCCAAGCTAGCACCAGCATAATCACTATCCAAAAATGCTACCAAATCAAAAGGTGATTCCCTTGAATACCATAGACCCAACCTAGGTTGACCCTTGAGATATCTAAAAATCCTCTTGACTGCTGTTAAATGAGAAACCTTTGGATTACTTGAAATCTTGCACAAGCACAAACAGAGAACATGATGTCAGGTCTTGATGATGTGAGATACATCAAAGATCCTATCATAGATCTGTATGTGTGTACATCCACATTTTCTCCATCTAAATCTTTTGGAAGTTGTTTCTCAGAATCCATTGGTGTGCTTGCCATTTTTGAATCAGCAAAGTTGAACTTTCTAAGTATTTCAGCAACATATTTATCTTGACAAATAAATATGCCTTCATATGACTATTTAACTTGCAAACCCAAAAAGAATGTAAGTTCCCCCATGGAACTCATCTGAAACTTATCATGCATAAGCTTCTCAAACTCCAAACACATCTCCTTCCTTGTAGATCCAAAGATAATGTCATCCACATACACCTGCACTAACAGAAGATCCTTCTTGTGCTGTTTGATGAAAAGTGTCTGATCAATCTTTCCTCTTTGAAATCCATTCTCTTTTAAATAGGAAGCCAGTGTTTCATACCAAGCTCTAGGTGCCTGATGAAGGCCATAAAGAGCCTTTACAACTCTGTACACTTTGTCTGGATGGTCAGGATCAATGAACCCTGGAGTTTGTGAGACATACACCTCTTCTTCAATTGTGCCATATAAAAATGCACTCTTGACATCCATTTGGTAAATTGTGAAGCCTAAAAATGAAGCATAAGCTAAGAAAAGCCTAATTGCCTCAAGTCTTGCTACTGGAGCAAAAACTTCATCATAGTCTATACCTTCTTGTTGTGTGTACCCTTGGGCTACTAATCTAGCCTTATTCCTAATCACTATGCCCCTTTCATCCCTTTTATTCTTGAAAACCCATCTAGTGCCAATTACCTTTGCATTCTTAGGTAAATCAACTAGCACCCAAACTTTCTGAATCTTGAACTGAAGAAGCTCCTCTTGCATAGCTTCTACCCAGCTTGAATCATCTAAGGCTTTCAGAATGTTCTTTGATTCATCTTGTGAGAGAAAACATACAAACAAGCAAGAGTTTGAAAACTCATGCTGTTTTGAAGCATAAAGGGCATCAAGAAGCCCTTGTTGGTCTGAAGACATCAATTGTTATCTTGTCTTCACACCTGATTGTACATCTCCAATCACATTATCTAGGGAGTGGACTTTGTGAATTCTTGTTTGTGGAGTAGAAGGAACTTGATAATTTGATGGAAGATTATTGAAATCCCCCTCACTGTTTAAGAATTATGCTTCTTTCGTTTCTGAAGGGCCAGCAGCAGAATCATTTGGCCTAGCAGCAGAATCACCAGCAGAAACAATTTGTTGTTCCTGAGTTCCATCTTCTTTCCTTTCATCTTCAACACCTTCTTTAGCTTTGCCAGAAGAAGATTCATCAGTTGTTGAAGTTGATTCCACACTTGTACTTGACCATATTGGCATCCAAATATGATCTTGGTTTGTCTCCTTTTCTAACCTTGCCTCATCTGTTGCTTGTGAACCTGAAAAATCATTAGTTTTTGCAACAACAGGCACATTATTCATTGATTTGGTTAGAGTTTCTAGATCAAATAGCCATTTTGGTCCTTGACCTTCTACATTGGATTAGTCTTCCAAAAACTCCACATGTAGATTTTCCTCTACAATCATAGTTCTTGTGTTGTATACTCTAAATGCTTTGCTATTAAGAGAATATCCAACAAAGAAACCTTCATCTGCTTTACCATCGAATTTTCCTAAATGGTCTAAGGTATTGAGAATTGTCACATGACATCCAAAAGGTCTAAGAAATCCTATTGCAGGAGTTCTACCTCTAAAAAGTTCATATGATGTCTTATTGTGAGGTTGTATAACTAAAACTCTATTTTGAACATAGCAAGCAGTGTTAACTGCTTCAGCCCAAAAAGTTATAGGTAGCTTAGAATCAGCTAACATAGTTCTAGCAGCTTCAATTAGTGTTCTATTCTTTCTCTCAACAACACCATTCTGTTGTGGTGTTCTAGCAACACTAAATTCTCTCCTAATACCTTTTTGTTTGCAAAAATCATCCATAACTCTATTCTTAAACTCTGTCCCATTATCACATCTAATGACTTTCACTTTCTTGTCAACTTGGTTTTCTATCTGTGTAATGAATGTCTTAAGGATGCTTGTAGTCTCATCCTTAGTAGATAGAAAGAAAACCCATGTAAATCTAGTATAGTCATTAATTATAACAAGACAATATCTCTTATGCATTATACTACTTACTGAAACAGGTCCAAATAAGTCCATATGAAGCATAAACAATGATTGATTGATAGAGTTAAAAATCTTGGGCTTACAAGTGGCTTTGTGTTGTTTGCCTTTAAGACAAGCAATGCATGTTTGATCATTTTCAAATCTTTTGTGAGGTAAACCTCTTACCAAACCATTCTTAACAATCTTATTTATGGTTTTGAAATTAATATGACCAAGCCTTCTATGCCATTTCATTGATTCATCCAATGTGGCCTTTGCAACAAGACAAGTTAAATCCTTTTTAGGAACAATGTTCTTCATGTCAACACTGTACATATTGCCCTTTCTAGGAATTTTAAGAAGTACTTGACTTTCATCAGGCATCTTAAAATCAGGAGAAAGTACAAGACATTCAGTCTCACAGAAAAGAACTTTGTTCTTTTTGTCACACATTTGTGAGACACTAAAAAGATTATAATTTAGCTCTTGTACATAGTACACATCTTCAAAATCTAAATTTCCAGTTTTAATGGTACCTTTACCGAAAATTTTGCCACCAACACCTCCTCCAAAGGTAACATAGCCTCCATCTATTGATTGAAAATCTGAGAGATAAGACTTGTTGCCTGTCATGTGCCTTGAACATCCACTATTTGAGTATCCTTGATCCTCTTGTTGATCAATTGAATGTTCCTGCACATAAATGAGAAGTATTAGTTTCTTTTGGGGACCCAAGCCATTACTGACTTGGATCTGCCTCTTGCATCAATGTAATTTAATCTCTTAAGGACAGTTGATGCAACATTGGATTTAAGAATCCAACATGCTGAGGCCTTAACAGCATTTGCCCTATTTCCCTTAGCAGCAGAATGAACTGATTGCTTACCAGCAAGAACTGCTAGCTTACCAGTTTTACCCTTTGGTTTCCAAACTTGTTTTTGGACCACTGCTTTTGTTTGAATGGGCCTTAGAACAGTCTTTGGTGCATGTTTGAAAAATGTTTTTGCACTCTTAGCTGTTGATTTTGGGTTAACAGTCATAAATGGTCGAGCAGCAGGAACAATTAGTCTAGCAGTAGGAACCATTTGTCTACCAGCAGGATCTGTGTTTGAGATAGACTTGTTTGAGACTGTTCTGGGTTTTGTTCTATTAACACTAGAACTAGAGTGAAAGTGAGTTTGAGGAGTTTGCCTTTTGAAATTCACCCTATTGTTTTCATACCCAGTTACCCAATGGTTGCAGAAAGCTGCAAGATGGTCAAAACTCCCACATGTGTAACAAGCTTTGTTATAAAAAGCAAAGTCATCACCTAGTTGATGAGACTTGAGGTTATTCCAATTCCTTTGGTTACCTCTGGGCTTGTTGGTGGTTCTATATTGCTCACAATATCTAACTGGTTGCCTAACATGCTTAATGTTTGATTTAGGCTTATCAGTATTGTGTTTGACTATCTTATGAACACTTGTTCCTACTTTCTTAACCACTTCAGGTTTAGACATAACCTGTTCATCTTCATCACTATCAGTTGTACTATCCTCAACAACTATAGCATCTCCTTTCTTAACAAAGGGCACCTTGTCCTGATAAAGTAAAGTTTTATCTAAACTTTCACTTACTTTTTCTATCTTAGGACTCTTAGTGGCCTTAGAACCGTATTCCATTATTGGTTCTTGAAACTCAGCAAAACCTGTGTGTGCTAGGTCAACACCTGGAGGTGAAGGAACACCTCTATATGGTGGAGGAACAGATTTGTATCCTAAACCAGACTTAGCTTTATCGATTACTTGAGCTTCCCAAATCTTATTCATTCCCTCTGAGGCATGAGCTAAAGCATCTACAGTTATCTTAACATTTTCAGTTTTATTATTGGCTTCAACTAATTGTTTACTTTGACTAGTAAGTAATTCATCTCTAAATGCTATGCCTCTTTGTAGAGCATTTAAGTCATCAGTAAACCTAGATTCATTGCCTTGAAAGTGTGTAATTTGTCTTTCAAGTACACCTATAGCTCTTTTATGATTACTTAAATTGGCTAAGGCAATAATTAGTTCTTCTCACCTATTATCAGCTTTTCTTTTAAGTTCTTCATTTTCTTTAAGAGCAGAACATGATTCAGAACATTTGGTTATGGAATTTACCTCTGAATCAGAGAAGGCCATTAGAGCAGTCTCAGTGGCCATAAGAGCAGCATTTGTTGGTGCTTCCTCTTCATCAGCCATGAAGCTCCAGTCATAGTTAACCCCATCTATGGCTAGCATAGCCCTTGGTTCTTCAACTGTGACTTCTTTCTTCTTCTCTTGCCTATACCATGTGCTTCTATTATCCTGCTTCCTTGGGTTTCTACATTCTTTAGCAAAGTGTCATAACCTGTGACAGTTGAAACACTCTACTTTCTTCTTATCAAACCCAGCAGTTTCATTACCATCAATGGTAATCTGCTTACCAGTTCTCTGCCAGAACTTCTTAGCCCTTATGCTAAGCAAGG
Source organism: Artemisia tridentata subsp. tridentata (assembly GCA_021014915.2). Taxonomy (NCBI): domain Eukaryota; kingdom Viridiplantae; phylum Streptophyta; class Magnoliopsida; order Asterales; family Asteraceae; genus Artemisia; species Artemisia tridentata. Next base: position 270,050,424 of record CP139504.1, read on the forward strand.
CAACCTGCCATTTGATGTCCATCTCTTCCAAATCATTATCATCCAACTGATCAAGATCTTCATGAATTAGAGGAGAACCATTAGATTGACTAGACATGAATACATAAAACGATGGATCTCCAAGTTCAGCAACATTCTTCTGTGAACTAGTAGAAGGACCACCATATGTAGCAATAGAAACACCTTCAACTTCATCTACCTCTTCTAACTTACTAATACTAGGAGATGACAAGAGTGCCACATTCCCATAACTAGTACTATAGATTCCAGACTTCTTTAGACTTTGTTCAACAATTTTGAAGTTATTGAACAAATCATTGAGTTTCATGGTTTCAATATCTGGCTTGTTCAATATCTGGCTTGTGTGACTAATTTTAGAACTTTCATATCTATTAAGAACATAGAACAAACACAACAATATCACAAGATATAGAAACATTAAGATTCAAGGTTTTGTAACCCTAGTGATAGTGAAGATCACTCGTATTATCTTGAATAATATTGAATCTTTTGGTGATAAGATTTCATTGTTCAATGTTAAATAACAAACATAACTGCTCCATTTCCATAACCAAAATAACCTTCTAAGTGTGATTAAGTAGATTCCGCATACTTAATCATATTAACTCAATATATCATATACACAAAGTCACAAAGGTTTAACCACCTTATAGTGTATCGATCAACCTCTCAGGATGTTAGGACTGATGGTACATAAGTAGGTAACATGTAGGGATGTGGACATGGTAGTGGTGATCATGATGTAGGTACTGGCGTGATGTCCGGTACTGTCGTGATATTTTAATTATCCGAGTCCGACATAAGAGGGATAGAATGGGTAGGGGTAGTCATAATTCTGTAACCACCCGGTAATTATAAATATTTCACTATGTAACTAAATAATTAGAAATAAACATGCATAAGTAGCGTTTCAGTAGCGTTGTGGCACGTAGAACTTTAGTTAAGTTTGTGAAAAGCGTTTATAGTCTAGGTTTGAACCTTGTTCTCTATAACCATGAGCTCTAATACCAATCTGTAACACCCCCGTTTTCGATAATCGCAGCGGAATATAAGTTGGGGTATTACTTCAAGCATCACAGCCATGAAAATAGAAAACGACTCGAAAAGAGACGTTTTAAATAAAATTGTTATCATTCATTTATTTAAATCAGAGTACATAGTATAGGTCCTAGCTGGAAGTTTCGAAATACGTTATAAAAGTTACATTATTTGTTCAATGATAACAAAATGGACACTCTTTTTATAAGAAGAAAGCCCATGCCACTCCGTGCCAAATTGTACTTCTAGTTACCTGAGATAAAACATGCTAAAAAGTCAACAAAAAGTTTGAGTGAATCCAAAGCGTTTTAAAGTTATAATTAGTTTGAACACAAGCTAAGTAGAAAGTAATTCAGTAATATTGCAGTTCGTTATATATTGCTCTAAGTCTCATGACACGCAAAATGTTAACAGGTTTCCGTTTTTTACTCACATAATTAAATGGAAGTAATAATGCCCCCGAGTAGGAGCTTGCCAAACTCTTTATTGAACTCAAATAAAATGCATTTGTCTATCCGGCTAACACTAAGGAAATCCATCCGGCTAGTACAAATGGGACGTCAATTCCAATAGATCTATTCACTATATTCGCGCTCACCCGAAAGTGATTAATGGTGCATGATGGAGGGTCTTTTAAAAATAGGCAACAATTAACTTAGGCAATATTAATCAGGAAAGCGTACAGTAAAATACTTGTGTTCGGTTTTGTAGCATGTATCTCCCCACAAGATTGGAAAATGTATAAAAAGTGGGACTATGAACTCACCTTAGCAGTCTGGATGGAAAACAAAATTAAATAGAGTTGATAAACGTCTCCGGCACGCGACCTGGTTTGGTTTAATCTTGGTTAATTTCGAGCTAGGTACTTTTACATGGATCGAATGGCTTCAAGTATTGGTACATAGGGCTATAGAGTGTTGTACATAAGGTTTATGGAAGTAGCAAGTTAGGTTTAAGGTTTGGTTTAAGTATTTGTTAAGTAGGATAAAATCTAGGGTTTGTTTATTTGTTATATATGTCGAATTGGTGAGAAAACAAAAGGTATGGTTTTGTGCTTTAAAGGGTTGTAACAATAGCTTAGTAGGGTTGTACTAGGGTTTAAGAAATAGGGAAAATATATTTTTAATGTTTGGTTAAGTTACATTAATTATATGTTAATTTTTATTAGGTTTAAAAGTATATAAATGAGATTTTAGATTTTTATGCATTAGACACTTGTACATTAGGTTTAGAAACTTGCACTTATAATTAGTAAGTTTAAGAAATTTATTTTTAAGGTCGGTGCATAAAAGACATGGATATTGTGCTTTAAAATAGGTACATTGAGGTTTATAATGTGATTTTCATTAATATTATGTTTTTATGCATAAAGGACTTGTACCTTGGCTTGAAAGACTTGTACACTTATAATTTGTAAAAATCTTATATATATCAATTAGGGTTTGTGATTTTATTACATAAAATCATAGTTTTGTGAGTTTAGGGTTTCTGTGCTCTAGTAACTTGTACCTTACTTTGAATGAGTTATACTTTAGTATTTTAGGGTTTAGTTATTCATAATTGTTGTTATAATAATTTTAGGGTTTCATGGAAACTCTAATAGATAGGAATGTTTAGTTTGTACGTTTGTTAACGAATTAACGTAAAGTGGCAAATGGTATATCGTAGGATTTTTATATAAATGTTTATATAAAATAAACATTTAAGTAAGTTAATGTTGGTCCGCATGAGAGCACGTTTATCGAGGATGTGTGTTACGTCACATTAGATAGTAGTTACGATCAAATAAAATAAAAATAAAAATTATACGCAGAAAAATGGATAAGTATTCTGTAAGATAGTTTATTATAATGTGGTATTTTTACAGTGGTTACATATTCCATGTCGCCACACTCTACAATTAAAAGCCATAATTTGTTTTCCTAATTAGTAACTCAGTTTTTTAGACATGTACATTTAAAAGCCATGAATATATTTTAGGGATAATTACAAAAATAGCCCAAGCAACCAAGTGATTTTCCTTATCTACCCCGAGATCGGAAAATATTTTTTTTGTCAAGGGCAACCTACACTTTTTTGGGCAACTGAAATCTGGAAGTGTATTTTTTGGGCAACTTGTGTATTTTTTTAGGCAACACTCGACATTTTTTGGGCAACTGGGGACACGTGTCATCATATGGGGCGAGTTGCCCAGTTGCCCGGGGTACGAGGTAGAAAAAGAAAATCACTTCGATCCATGGTCTATTTTTGTAATTATCCCTATATTTTAACTATATAAAAAGCTGAACATGTTGCTGCTTATCGCATACTTCCACTGCATAATTGGTTATAAGTTTGGACACATCAGTGTGAAACAACATGAAGAATGTTCACTTACCTTCTGCCCAATTTTTTTTTGTGTTATGCTGAGCAGCGCGTACTGGGTCTTCATTAACCTCTGTGAACCTATATATTATCAAAGTAAATGTCTACATATGGAAAAATACGCACAGAGGGTTGATAATTATGACCACAAACAGACTAATTACATGTTACGACTTATTCATTTTGAAGAATAGGTAGCAGAACCATGCATGGTATTTGTTGTTCTCGGCTTTCAAAAATATCAGAGCCTATAAGTGTTTTATAATGCAATATGTTGATGACGGTTACTTTATTATCATGAGTCGTAAATATAAAAGGGGGAGACTTACTTCTCTTGTTGTTGTCTTCTGCAACGAATTAGATAAGCAACCTGGAATGTTTGTAATCACTATGTTACTATAACGGATGAATGGATGAAACACGTTTGCAAAGTTAACTGCTATTAATGACATCATATTTTATTTTCTTACCTTCAATGCAACAGACATAAATTCCATGTCAGCGCCTTTATTGGCTGTGAACAATTCACCCACACAATACTTGCATCGAAAGCCTGCACATTGCACAAAACCAATTATATTTGACGTTGGAACAAAGGGTACATTGAATATCCTTTAAGAAAAAATTTATAATCTTAGTACCCTTGTTACACGATCACACTAAATCAGTCGTTTGTCAATAGTTAAATACTGAAATTGAAAAAATATCATACTTTATAGTAACATAGTGATTACAAACATTCAAAATAGAACAAAGAAAAGGTTACCAACATATAACTACTTTAAAATGCACTTCAGATCTTACAGCACAGTTGGTTATAGCAAGCTTACCCTGCAAGATTGGAAAGATGCATGTCCTACGTGTTTAAAATCAACAGAAGGATTAAATGTTGTTAACTACTATAAAAGAATATAAAAGTACTTTAATGTGCATGTCTTGTACTTCCCGTACACCACCATCGCGAAAAGCTTTTTCAAGCTCAAGCGCAGTATGTTTAAGCTTTTACGCATCAGTAATCTTTTGGCGATGCAAATGAACCAAAACTGATTTTCCATCCAGTTAAAGAAGTGGATTTCTATTTAAACAATTAAATATTACCAAGTAAAGGCGGTGTCCATGAATTCAAAAAGAGAGTACCACCTTAAACGTTGGTAACAGCCATAGTATATACCTTGCAGATTTGCAATTGCTTCATCAACTCTTGGTTCTCATTGATGAGATTTTCCACCTGATAATGATCACGAATGATGGACTCTTCTAATTATTTGTTGTCATTTTGTAGTTTTGCTTTCTAAACAGGTTTAAAAAAGAAGAAGAGTCTAAATTCATAATTATGGTTAAGCCTTTGGCCAAAAGACACATATGAAAGAAGAAGAGCAAGGCAACTCAAGTTGACTGAGCTTGAGCTTAGCCTCAAGATCTTTTTCTTTTTCTTTTTCTTTTTCTTTTTCTTTTTCTTTTTTTTATTTTTTTGTCTTAGCTGCCGACAGATAGAGTTTTGCTTCAAACATATCGGAAAATGCTGATAACCGATCGCCCTTGGCTGTCTCAAGGTCGTGATTCTATAGAAAAACCAAAATAAAGGTATCATGGGTCATACAACTCACACAATCAATGCATAATCAATTAACCACTCTCCTTGAGCAATTTTAGATCTTCAGTTAGCTATAATACATAAAACCCACGACATAAAATAATTAAACCACGCCAGAGTTAACCTAAATGACATGCTTGTGTAAACCACTTGTGTAACAGAATTAATATATACGAATTCTAAAAACATATGCAAGTGAATAGAATAAGGGCTTTGGCAATCCATATATAGAATACATTACCTGCACGGTTCCATGTATGATCAAGTTTCGTGACATTGGCATGGATAGCTTCTTGAACATCAGCATATAACAATCCAGTTAAAAAACCTTACACGAAGAAAGATTCAAACGAACAAATCACATAATAAGTAAAACCCTAAAATCATATATGATAGGAAAAAGATCACACCTGGGTTGACTCTTTACAGAAGGATCTTCAAATTTAAAACCCTAAAATCATAATAGAGTTTTCTTCTTGGAGAGAGTTCAGAGTTTTGATGATTAAGGTTTTTCTTGGAAAAATATGCGTATGTTTTTTTTGATAAGGAATAGATATGTTTTACAGAATTTGTGTCATATTTTGTAAACGTTAGGATATAGGTTTTGAGTTGAAAACTTTATCAGAACCATTGGAATGCTCCAATGGTTGAGGTGTTGTTTATTTGTGCCTACCATCCCAAGTTCGAATCTTGGCAACTCCCTATTTTTTAAAAATTTAATCCGAATTTTAGTTGATTAATAGTTGCTTATGTGGACTAAATGTGATGACATGGCTTTTAATGACAATTACATGGCAATGACGTGGACTTATGTGGCATTATCTACGTGTAACGCCTCCTGTTATATATATATATATATATATATATATATATATATATATATATATATAACGCCTCCTGTTATATATATATATATATATATATATATATATATATATATTTGTGTGAGTTAAATGAAACGAAAAGAATGGCTCTGGATGTTTTAACTAAGGTATCTAGCACTAAAGATGAGTGCTACAATAGGGTTTATATGGTGGTTAGCTAATCAGTATAACTAGCTAATGATATGTTTATTGGATGGCCATTTGATGTAATCCTAATTGCTTCTTTATCATTTAAAATTACTTATAACACAAGAATGTGATCTTACTGCGGTCTCGTAAAGATTTCAAGTACAAGTTCTATAATTAACAAATCACCGGCACACTCGTAAACAAAGAATCAAGCACAATAGGGCATAAAGGCTAAAAATTCCTCACATTTAAGTGGTAATGGATACGAACATACAAGTAACGTTATCAATTTCGAGTCGAATCAGCTTAAATGACATAAGATAATCTTATCTTCCAAAAAGTTTAATAAGTGCGGCGTACTACTAAGGAAAACTGGCGTACTTAGTTTAAAATTCGTTTTGTTTATTTTTTTTTAAATTTATTTAAACTATTAACATTTCCAATTTATCTCAACCCCCCCCCCCCCCCCCCCATACTTATTATGAGCATTGTCCTCAATGTGACAAAATATATATAAAAATTATAAATGGAAAAGAGTGAAATACTTTCTCGATGACGAATTCAACAAATTTCTACAAAGTAAGTGTAGCCTTCGTACTTAACGAGTGGGGTAACCCGCGCATTGCTGCGGGAGCGCTATGATTAAGACATCCTTGTGAAGCCCGTTTGTATGAAACAGATAAGACATTATCATAAGTTGATCTATTATAAACATTAGTAATTTCTACACATTTAAAACTATTGAACCTAAACTTAACAGATGTAACACATTACATAAAATATACAAACTTATAACCCCAACTTACGTGTTAACTGTATTCAATTTGTCAAATGTCGAACATGACAATAATATTAAGTCTTTGTTTGCCAACAATTACCATATAGTGTTACGTGTTATAATGCGACCCCCCAAAAAAATTTCTTCACCTTTAACCTCGGAAGTGTTTGATGCTACACTTTTAGTCCTCATATTATGCGTCAATAAAGGAACATCAAAATGTTTCTTTTGCAGATGACCAAGAGCAACCTGGGCCTGGTTATAAGAGAGAAAGCACATAAAAAAAGAATCTGCACCTCTGTAACTCAATGGTCTCAGCCTATTATAATCCTCTTGACCTGTGTCATCACAATATGGCAGTTTGTATTCATTGTTATGTGATAAATTTCATCATTAGTTGTTCATTCCTTCATATTTAACACAATGAAACCATCATCATTATCATAAGCTTACTTGGTTGGTCATGTAACATAATGAAACCATCATTAGCTTAAGTTCCATTGCAATATTCTGCAGCAATATTTAAAGAATCAAAGAGAAGCATCTTGTTGAATTTAAAGAGATGGTGTGGTCCAGTCCTAAATTCTAAACTTATATAAAAAAAATCAAAATATATATTTTTTGAACAATCCAAATGTATTTTACTAACTAATTTGAAAATTTCACCAAACCTTAAGACAAACAACGTAAAACCAAATTTAGTTATTCAAAATAATAGTGAGTAGTGACTTTTGCAAACAACCCATCACCCATGCATATAAATGAAAAGAAATAAATTTGAGCGGTCATCGGGCTCGTGTTTTATTAAGTTTGATGTCATGTTCACTTTCTAAATGAGCAATCGCAAAAAATAGATGTATGTTATATATAGAGGCAATTAATCATGAAAATGTACAACTATATGATTTTCGAAGAGAAGCAAACTTACCAGCAGCATCCCAAAGGCCGAGGTTAACAGTACTCTCTCCAACGAAGCTGATCATGACCAATGCAGCAAGTATAATGAATCAAACATACTGTCAGAAATGTATTGCTAGTGTAAGAACAATCAATTACTCCTTGCAAGACTAACATACTGTTGGGAATATAATGAATCAAACATACCCTTGGGATTGCGGCGACCAAAAACAGTCACGGTGTCACTTATTTGAAAATCTTGAACTTTCTGAATGCGTTGGCATTACTGATAAGTCATTAACAATTCAAATAAACCTATTAACAATAATAATCAAATAATACCAACTTCAGGAGTGTTTGGATTACTTATATTTTTGGCTTATGAGCAAATTTGAAAACGAAAAACCTCATAAGGTCATTTAAAACCGGTTATCAGCTTAACCTTATGGACTTATTTAAGTGAAACTGGAGGTTCATGCTTTGAAAGTGAAACTGATCTAACCTATTTACAGAACCACAAAGCAATTCTAATCTTATATTGACAACCAAAACGCTTAACAATTGCTCTATTTAACAAATCAGAAACTGTTCGGACAATAACTCATAACATCTAACATTTAAACCTAACATAATTCCTTAAAACAGAAATAGCAATTACCGTATTCATCACACCACCAGAAAAGTTAGAATGGATAGAGGCGGTTTACTTACCTTTTTATCTGCTTGCAAAACTCATAAAAGACGCCATGTGCTTCAGCTAATATTTTCTGAAAATAAATAATAATTCAAGTGAGATTACATCACCTGCAGAACTGGATTAAAAAAAATACAGAAAGAACGTGAATGAGCCTGATCGACCAATGCAAAGTGTGGATGAGATCATGCAGATAATATCAGAGGCTTATAGACTGTCCAAAGTTCCATGCTAGTGACATTTCACGCTACTAATGACCATCTGACGCTAACCAATTTTGTTTGAGGCCTAAGCTATGCATAGATCTACAATGAAAGTCCTGTACAGGGTAACATTTGACAAAACAACTGAAGAATGAACATGTCTTCGCCTACGAAAATAATCTAAAAAATATTTTTTGGTAGCTTTCTTTAATCAATAAGCCATAACAATTCACCAATTATAGAGCTTCTGTTTACATGCTCACAACCTGTAAACCAAGAGTGCGATACTATCTGGTATTTGTATTTTGTAACCTGTTCCCGACCCAACCTGACCTTGTCAACAGGTAACCGTGGTTTTTCCTAATGCATATAAGAATTTCAACACAACATGACCCATGACTCAATCTACATGACCCACATATTTTGCAGCCATATCATTATGCATATAAGTGATTTGGAATTTACCTTGCCCTCGGGTCTCCCCTTTCGTATCCCAACAATTTCATAAGCCTCATCATCATCGCTTGTTCCTTTTTTCATTCTGCAATATACAAACAACGTCAATACTGTAGTTGCAACATAATCGATCTCGCTCAATAGATTATCGTCAAAAACTGCCCGGAATAGAGGACATACCATAACAGCACGAACCACAACAGCTCGAACCGCTATCAATATGTCCGCACCAATAGTTTTCATTGATTAGTAAGATTATTTTTGTAGTGGATATGTTATATAAGCAATATATTTACAATATGTATTTCCACTATCGTTATATAGAAGTAATAAATGAAAGCATTTAGATTTCGAACCCTTACCTTGAATATTATGCACGAATATGCCATCATATCATCCAAGAATAACGCAAAAAGGCGGTTGCTCTAAAAAACACACATATGAGAAAATTTAATAAATATAGTAATTGAAGTCTTTATAACTTAAGGAGTATTTAATAATTTGAAATACCATATCCTAGTGGCGAGATATATTTCTACATATCTGAGACGCTTTGCCCTGTACCGCGTCTCCTGAACCCATCTCTACTTGATTCTCGCTCGTTCCCCTCATATCAGCTAGTCTTTCTGGGCCTGTCATGTTCAAAACAAATGTAAAGTTCAATTGTCTGGTCCACTGGCCTGAGAGTCTAATTTCAAAATTTGTATTAATATCAACCCAAATTTGGCAGTCATCAATTATATTTTTATATTAGGGATTGAAACGGTCGTGTACCTCTTGGTAGATATCCTTTGGGTAGTTGTGCATCCTTTATTGACCATTTCAATGACTATGGTATGAATGTATCAGCTACACCACCTGCAATTCGTTCCTCGTACCAACACAAAGCGCCACAATGTTGGCATACTTGATCACAATTTCCAAGTTACACTCTGATGGCTATGTCCAAGTTACACTATGATGGCTATGTACATTAAAAAATAAAAGTTACATGAATGAAAAGGGAAAATGCAAACAGCAGTGAATGAATGTGATCGACAATAAATAAGCAAATCACCTCGTGTGAGTCAACGTGTAGGCATATTATTTTCATGTAAAGTGTTGGGATTTGCCATTGTTTGCACGGATGTTGTAACCTCTCGTAATTTTCCCTATGAATAGTAAATGCTAATAAATGATTAACAAATCATTACGTTATTTAAAAACCATTCCTACTGGTAACAAAATTTTTTTTGTTATACAAGCTATACTATTTTAAATCACAACGATATTTGTGATTCACCATTTACCTAGGAACGATGCTTACACACGAACCTTGATAGTCTAAAAAAATCGCGAATTTACATAAAACAATTTACGCTTAATATTTAACGTTTATACGTTTCATCAATTAACCAAACGTGATCAAATAAATTCCCGAGCTCACAAAAATTTTCACAAGTACTCAGTAACTATATTGGACCTCGACCCAATACCCAATAAATACTAAATGGGCTGCTAGACCCATTGGGCCTCGACCCAATAATACTACAAACCAAACGCACCAAACGGACCCTTATTATTTTCTTTCGTTCATTGGGCCTAGTCCACCAAACGAGCCCAAAACACAAACCAAAGCCCAAGTTTCATATATAAATTTTCGTTTTGGCTACCTCAAGGATCGAACACTTTGGCCAATTTACGAGCAATCTAGCTTAACGACAACATAATATTTTTACACCACTCAATTCTCCACCCAGCTGAGAATCGAGTGTGACAAACCATATTTCAAAATTCGATCATTTACCTACTTAAAATCTACCAAAGCTCAACACACTTGGCACGTTATGAACACAACACGAAATTCATGTTTTGGCTTAACTTGTGTCTCGTATAACCCCCTACTCGACCCAAAGATATGTTTTGTCTAACAAATAAATTCGTGCAAGCTCTTAATGGCTATACGAACTATCAAACGATCCCTACATCTATTTTTGGTCACGTCTAAAGTGTGATAGACCCAAGGGGTACTCGACCAAGCCACCAAAAACCAACATTTAAAACTTTGTTTTGTTTTCTTCCCCTTGGTCCTTAGCGCCGGCTAACACAACAAAATACCACCATCATTTAGCCTACTTACACACTCCAAAGTGACTTATCAATGACCTTCCCTGCTACTCTCTTACACCCTCATCATGCTTCATCATTACACTCACTATAACACTCAACGAATCACCCTTAAAATAACCTCAAACTCTCGGCATTCAAACAACACAAACATACCCAACTCAAAAATATTTCTAAGTCTTTTTCAGTTCCTGAGCACGCCTAGCTTTAATCATTTTTCATGGTGTTCAAGTCGAACCAAGAGGCATTCAAACCTTGTTCCTGATTATTCGAAGTCTAAAGAATCGAGCTACACATTTTCCTTGGCCTAACTCAGTCTTGATATCGTGATACGCCCCACCTTTTGAGGTGAAGTGAGCACACTTCGAACCTTTCTCATTGTTATATATTTTTGTGATTTCATTTTCTATCGCGAACACCTTTTACTTTAGACAAATATTTCGTTATTTTAATTTACAACACGTATGTTTTATTCGACACCCTAAGTGTTGGCCATGCTATTTATCAAGAACAACAACCATTCAAACCTTATATAAACATATCAACCCTAAAAATCACACGTTCCTAAGTCCCTTTGGGCACCTTCGAATTGTATAAAACACTTAGAATAATTTTGAGGCTTTAAAACTGTTTTCCAAATGAGCTATGCTACGTTAACTTTGGCCTTGTATCTCCTAAACTCGACACACAATACACCATTTTTAAAACTCGAACTAATAGTTCTCGTACCCAACTTTTGAGTTATACGAATTAGATACTTGACCAAGCTCATCTAATCTCATTTTAAGACCTAAAGCTAATCGAGTTTTGATCACAAATTAGTAACTTAAAAATAATACGAGTGGGCTTAAAGCCCACTAAGCTATTTATAAGCTTTTCGTATAAGCTGATTTTATAAGCCTATTGATATATTTTTACAACCATAAAATGAGCCCGTAACCAGGCCCATTAGCCCTTGAAACCCAATGGATCGAAAACCCATAATGGGCCATATTTATGGCTCGTTAACAGCCCATAAGCTCGAAAATAAGCTTTTGACAAAATAAGCTGTATACGTAAGTTACATAAGCTATTTTAAACTTATTTATGAAATAAAGATGGAAAACTTTGATTTTTATAAAGTTTGGACTTGTTTTGCAAAAGTTTGCTAATTGAGGGACCAAAACTGTCAAGTTTGGAAACTTGGAGTATAAACTGTCATTTTGATATCTTGTGATGAAAACTGTAAATTTAAGAACTTTTGAGTATAACATGTAAATATTAAAATGTTTTAGACTTAAAATGTAATAAAAACTTAACCGAGGACTAACGGTGCAAATATTATGCCGTTAGGGTATAAAGTGTAACTTTGTAAAACTCAAAGGTTATTTTTGAAATAACAGATTTTATACTTGTAATAATATTTTACGAACTCAAAACCCGAAACAAATGTGTTTTAGTCCCGCAAGTCAACATTTAACGTTACATTTTCTAGTAATTATATATATATTCATATAACTTATATATATATATATTTATATATATATATATATATATATATATATATATAGAAAGCCCAATAGATCCATTTTTTTTATCGCTCCACATAGCTCACGACCCGGCACGAAGAAATCTATATATATATATATATATATATATATATATATGTATATGTATATATATATATATATTATATATATATAGTATATATATATATATGTATATATATATATATATATATATACGTAACCACTTAACGAAACATTAAACGCATAACATAACTTATCATCAACCAACTTTAATTTATCAACGACGATCTCTTTAGTCAACCTTATGTACTCCGACAAACGAGCACATACCCAGGAATTATATATATATATATATATATATATATATATATATATATATATATATATATTATATATATATATATATATATATATATATAATATATATATATAACTTTATTTTTAACTTCAAGCATTTAAACACGCATGTTTTAATGTTACAAATTAATTATCAGTCGATAAAACCTTGAACGTTATGATTCGCGATAAACCAAACTTGGACTATCAAATCACTAAAACTTGCCATATATTATTTAGGTCGTGTGTTGAAGCCGTTTCCTCTCATCGTTTAAGTTACGATACTACCACCACTACTGTACTACTAAGGTGAGTTCATAGCCCACAGTTAAACTTTTAAATCCTTTTGTGGGGAGATACATGCTACAAACATGAACACAAACTTTTTGTATGCTATGACTGATGTTATTATTGCCTAAGTAGCCATTGCCAGAAGTCCCTCTATCATGAACCTTAATCACTTGCGAGTGAACGTAAATAGTTGTGAATAGATCTATTTGGGACTGACAATCCCCGTTTGGGTCTGCTAGGATGAGCCACCCAAACGCACTTTATTTAAACATACTCATAGGTTATTGGCAAATACCTATTCCGAGGGCCTATATACTTTACATCATTTTGATGCCTGTTAAACGTTGCGTGTCATGAGCTTAATGCAATAACAACTTGATTTTAACTCGTTTAATTGTAATTCGATGCAATTAACACTTATACTTTGTGTTCAACTATTAAACTTAAACCTATGAATATCACTCAACTTTTGTTGACTTTTAGCATGTTATCTCTGGTAACTAAAAGCTGGAACTCAAGGCACGGAGTGGGCACTAAACCCGGCACGGGTGTTAAATAAATGTTTTATCATTCAAGTTTAAATAAACATGTTTAACTATGAAACATCTTTGTATCTCAAATGCTTGTATTTTGAATGATAAACTTAAAACGTCTCTTTTAAGTCGTTTTCTATGGTTATGACTACGATCCACTACGTAATACCTCATTAAGTCTTCCGCTGTTGATATCCGAATTTAGGGGGTGTTACAGATTGGCATCAGAGCTCATGGTTATAGAGAACCAGATGTATTTTAAACATTGGACTATAACTACATTTTTAAAACGGACCATTTTAAAGGATAACCACCTTATGCCCTCCGTGCCTACACACTTCCAACATTTTTAGGATGTTGCTTACTATATGAGTTCTTAACAAAGTTTAACATATTTATGATTATGTTAATAGCTTACATTCACTATTCGGGATTATTACCGTATTATGTCTTCAAATCCCCATCCTATCGCTGTATCGTCTGATTTAGAGAATGAGGATCCTATGCCTTTCACTTCAGACTTTGCTCCGGCAGCTATACCGATGTCACCTGCTACTGACCGGTACATGGAAAGCCAGCAATTTCTACCGGCATCCGACATGGAGACTTCTCCTCCAGCATCACCAATCCCATCACCTGGCCCGATTCACCAGCATAGACGAGTGCGACAACTCCAGCCATATGAGCCAGAACCCTTTGGGCAACTTTACCGACGCCCCGGAGAAGGTCATGTTCGCAAGCACACTCCCCGGAAACGGGTACGTGCACCACCAGCTCTGGTCATACCACCACCAGCCCCACTCATACCAATTTCGACTCCAGTGTTATCACCACCCCCAGCTCCTGAGTATTCCAAGACACCACCACTTACACCACTATCTTCAGTTCCACCACCTACTATCTTCTATCAGCAGACCACCACTGTTCCATTACCATCCTCTACTCCACCACATGCTCCTCCACCATCAGCTACTCTCAGTGAGCCTCTGCTACCTTGAAAGAGGACATACCGCTTGGTTCCATCTTCATCGGACCCCTATGTCCAGGTCTTAACTGAGGCCGTAGCTCGCACTGGGACCCACAAGAGGGTCGATGCTCGCCGATGGTCTTTCTTGCTACCGATCATCCGTCACTGGAGATCCCAGGAGGGAGCCCCGAGAGCTACGGAACTAGGAGAGAGTTCGGCTACTGCTGCTTCGAGGATCCTTCCGGTTACCGGAGAACCTCTCCATCACACTCTACCCCTACTGGCAGCCAGATTAGTCCGACATGAGGATCGTCTTGACGACATTGTAGACATTCTTGATGACTTACCACTCGAGCAGGTTGAGACACTTAGGGAAGAGGTGGAAAACCTCGTGATAGGTCAGTTGGCAATGGAGACAGTCTTCGATCAAGTAGGTACTAGTCTAGAGGAAGCCATCGAGACTATTTCTATACTAGGAGAGGCCACTACTTCGATGCAGACAGTGATTGAGACACTAGACTCTGAGCTTGACCGAGTTAGCTCCCAGGTTCTGATTCTTAGACTTATGGTTGAGGATTCCCAGGCTAGGGAAAGAGCTCGAGACCAGACAGTGGAGACCTTGATGGCTGTGATTGCAGATCTTCAGCGCCGCCTAGATGGTGCACCAGGAGGACCATAGATCAGGGATGTGTCAGTATAACTAAAAGATATCTTAGCCTACCAATGTTGTATTAATAAAGAATCTTGTATCCTTATGTTTTGTAAAACAAATCGAACAAGTTATTAATCTTATGTTGTGTGGATGTATTATATTGATGTTGATTTATGTATTCCATGGTTGTTTCTTACATTCATATGCATTATGATTCGCCCATATATATTGTCTCGTGAAATGTTGGTTCATACAGTACAATTCTATCATTTATGTTCTCATGTGTGTTGTGATTTGATTCAGACATGTCGTGAATGTATTTATGATATAGTACTTGCTGTACCTACAGATATAAACCAGAATTATCATTCTCATAAACTCAGTTGTGTGGTTATTATTATGGTTGTATTATTATAACCATATTCAATTACCTTACAATTATTCTAACCTAACGTGATCATTATGAGATTTCTAAATATATGCTTTTGCGATATTGATAGAATTATGGCACGTACAAGGAAAGCAACCTCAGCCGCAACTCGTGAAACCTCAACGGCTACACCTACTATGACTCCAGAAGCTATCCGAAAGGCAATCACCGACGGTGTAAATGCAGTCTTGGTAGAACAGGCGGCAGCAAATGCTCGCAACAGTGGTACTAGCCTACCGACAGGAGAAAGTGTGACAGCTGCAAACCGCAAGTGTACCTACAAGGATTTCATGAATTGTCAACCAACTTCCTACAAAGGTACTGAAGGAGTAACTGAACTTGCTCACAGGTTCGAACGATCTGAAACTGTTTTTCAGAGAAGCGGTTGTACTGAGGATAACAAAGTCACTTTCGCTACTGGAACTCTCATGCAAGATGCTTTGTCATGGTGGAATGCTACTGTCAAAGCCATGGGAATGACAGCAGCCTACCAGCTCACTTGGGCTGAGTTTAAGACCAAGATACTAAAGAAATACTGTCCCCGTTCTGAACTAAGAAAATTGGAAGATGAACTCCATCAACTGGTAGTGAAAGGAGTTGATCTTAAAACATACAACAGGAGATTCCAAGAGCTTAAAATACTATGTCCTACTGTTGTACCGAATTTCGAAAAAGAACTGGAGAAGTATGTCGAAGGGATTCCCCGTAGCATCGAGGGAAATGTCACTTCATCGAACCCGCCAACTCTGGAGGCAGCCATTGAACTTGCTCAAAGACTATTGGACCGAGAGGTCAAATGCAACAATGAGCTCAAGAGGAAGCTTGATGACAAAAGGACCACTTACCACAACAGTAACAACAACCCCCGCAACAACAACTTCAACAACAACAACCATAGAAACAATAACCCGTACCATCAAAACCGAAATAATCGTCACAATCAACAAAACCAAAGACAAGAAACCGCCAGGGCCTATGCTGCTACTCAAGGCAGAGAATACCAAGGTCAGAAACCCCAGTGTAACAGATGCAAACTACACCACAATGGGCCTTGCACAACCAAATGTGTGAAATGCCAAAAAGTGGGTCATCAGACAAAGGATTGCAGGAATCCCGCTACTGGTAGCAACCTACAGCGTGTAACCCCAACTTGCTACTCCTGCGGAGAAGTAGGTCACTTCAAGAGCCGCTGTCCGAAAGGAAATGATCAGCAAAACAACGCTCGAGGGAGAGCGTATGTGCTAAAGGAGGAAGATGCCCCACTGAACCCTGACGTTGTCACGGGCACGTTCTTACTCAATCAACATAGTACTAGAGTATTATTTGATTCTGGAGCAGATAGAAGTTTTGTGTCAACTACGTTTGCTCCTCTGCTTAACATTACCCCCTCCAAACTAAACACCAATTTTGAAATTGAAATGGCGGACGGAAACCTAACTGGCACCGACACCATAATTCGTGGTTGCACCATAATCCTACAAGACAACCCTTTTCCCATCGACCTCATGCCTATTCAGCTCGGTAGTTTTGACGTAGTTATTGGTATGGATTGGTTATCCAAACACCGCGCTAGAATACTCTGTGACGAGAAAGCCGTGCATATTCCACGTAATGGTGAAACTCTTATTGTCCATGGTGACAAAAATAAAACGCGATCCGGTATCATCTCATATATCAGATTGGTGAAATACATGAATGAAGGATGCCAAGCATTCATGGTTCATGTAACGGAAAACAAATCGAAAGATAAGCGAGTTGAAGACGTTTCGATCGTTAAGGAGTTCCCAGAAGTATTCCCCGAAGATTTACCCGGTCTTCCACCTCCCCGTCAAGTAGAATTCCAGATTGAACTAGTGCCTGGAGCGGCACCTGTGGCGAAAGCACCCTATAGATTAGCGCCATCTGAAATGAAGGAATTGTCAGAACAATTGAAAGAGTTGTCTGATAAAGGTTTTATCCGACCCAGCTCATCACCTTGGGGAGCTCCGGTTCTATTCGTTAAGAAGAAGGACGGATCTTTCCGAATGTGTATTGATTACCGGGAATTGAACAAACTCACTGTAAAGAATCGTTATCCACTACCTAGGATCGATGACTTGTTTGACCAATTACAAGGATCGAGTGTATACTCGAAGATCGACCTAAGGTCAGGGTACCATCATTTAAGAGTTCGATAGGAAGATATTCCCAAGATAGCTTTTAGGACGCATTACGGACATTACGAATTCCAAGTAATGCCATTTGGTCTAACTAATGCACCTGCAGTGTTCATGGACTTGATGAACAGAGTGTGCAAACCATACCTGGATAAATTCGTGATAGTATTCATAGACGATATTCTAATCTACTCACGCAACGAGAAGGAACATGCCGAACATTTGAAGATTATTTTAGAGTTACTCAAAAAGGAACAATTGTATGCCAAGTTCTCCAAATGCGACTTTTGGATTCGAACTGTACAATTTCTTGGGCATGTTATCAACAGTCAAGGCATTCATGTAGATCCTGCAAAGATGGAGGCCGTCAAAGGTTGGACATCTCCTACAAACCCCACAGAGATACGCCAATTTTTGGGTCTAGCCGGTTACTACAGAAGATTTATTGAAGGTTTTTCAAAAATCTCAAAGCCTTTGACCGAATTAACTCAGAAGAACAAGAAGTATATCTGGGGAAAAGAGGAGGAATCAGCTTTCCAACTGTTAAAGAAAAAGCTCTGTGAAGCACCAATATTAGCACTACCTGAAGGAAGTGAAGACTTCGTAGTATATTGTGATGCCTCATATCATGGTTTGGGAGCTGTGCTGATGCAACAAAGCAAAGTGATAGCTTATGCCTCGCGACAACTCAAAACGCATGAAGCCAACTACACAACCCATGATTTGGAGTTAGGAGCAGTAGTATTCGCCCTTAAGTTATGGATACATTACTTGTATGGCACCAAGTGCACAGTATTCACCGACCACAAAAGTCTTCAGCATATCTTAGATCAGAAAGAACTGAACATGAGACAACGACGCTGGTTAGAGCTACTTAGCGATTATGATTGCGAAATCCGTTATCACCCAGGAAAAGCCAACGTTGTGGCAGATGCATTAAGCCGAAAGGAACGACTAAAACCTCACAGGGTCAGATCGTTAGGAATGACCATTTGTTCGCCCCTGCCCTCACAAATACTCATCGCTCAATCCGAGGCTCTTAAGGAAGAGAACCGACCTGGTGAAAAGATCCACGGCATGCCAGAAAATAAGAATGGCTTTGTGCAAAGAGCAGACGGGATGCTCTGTTTCAAAGAAAGAAGTTGGGTTCCTCTATACGGAGGTATACGTGATCTCATTATGCATGAGTCTCACAAATCCAAGTACTTCATTCATCCAGGTTCCGACAGAATGTATCAAGATCTCAAGAAACTTTACTGGTGGCCAAACATGAAGGCCGACATCGCCGAGTATGTCGGATAATGTTTGACCTGTTCAAGAGTAAAAGCGAAATATCAAAAGCCGTCAGGATTACTCATACAACCCAAAATTCCTGTATGGAAATGGGAATGTATTACAATGGACTTTATCACTAAGCTACCTAAGACATCAACTGGATTGGACACCATCTGGGTCATCGTTGATCGTCTCACCAAATCCGCTCACTTCTTAGCAATCAAAGAAACTGACGAGATGGACACACTCGCAAAGCTATATCTAAAAGAAATAGTTTCACGGCATGGAGTGCCGATCTCAATCATCTCAGATCGTGACAGTCGTTTCACATCTCATTTTTGGAAGTCTTTGCAAAAAGCCTTAGGAACCAAACTAGATATGAGCACTGCATATCATCCACAAACCGATGGACAAATCGAGAGGACAATCCAAACCTTAGAAGACATGCTCCGAGCATGTGTTATCGACTTCGGAAAAGGTTGGGACAAACACTTACCTCTAGCCGAGTTCTCCTACAACAACAGCTACCACGCTAGCATTAAGGCAGCACCATTCGAAGCACTCTACGGTCGAAAGTGCAGATCGCCTGTTTGTTGGACCGAATTCGGAGATGTACAACTCACCGAACACGATCTCATTCATGAGACCACGGAGAAGATAGTCAAGATCAAGCAACGACTGCAAGCTGCAAGGGATAGACAGAAGAGCTATGCCGACGTGAGACGAAAACCTATGGAATTCCAGATTGGAGACAAGGTCATGTTGAAAGTGTCTCCCTGGAAGGGTATGGTAAGTTTCGGAAAACGTGGAAAACTTAACCCTAGATACATTGGTCCATTTAAAATCCTAGAAAGGATAGGACCAGTGGCTTACAAACTCGAACTACCAGAGGAACTTAGTCGAGTTCACGACACCTTTCACGTATCAAATCTTAAGAAGTGTTTGTCAGATGAATCTCTTGTAATTCCTTTGAAAGAGATTCGGCTCGACCACAAACTTGTCTTTACAGAAGAACCCGTGGAAATCATGGACAGGGAGATCAAACAACTAAAACAGAACCGCATCCCCATTGTCAAAGTCCGATGACTTGTTTGACCAATTACAAGGATCGAGTGTATACTCGAAGATCGACCAAAGGTCAGGGTACCATCATTTTAGAGTTCGAGAGGAAGATATTCCCAAGACAGCTTTTAGGACGCGTTACGGACATTACGAATTCCAGGTAATGCCATTTGGTCTAACAAATGCACCTGCAGTGTTCATGGACTTGATGAACAGAGTGTGCAAACCATACCAGGATAAATTCGTGATAGTATTCATAGACGATATTCTAATCTACTCACGCAACGAGAAGGAACATGCCAAACATTTGAAGATTATTTTAGAGTTACTCAAAAAGGAACAATTGTATGCCAAGTTCTCCAAATGCGACTTTTGGATTCGAACTGTACAATTTCTTGGGCATGTTATCAACAATCAAGGCATTCATGTAGATCCTGCAAAGATGGAGGCCGTCAAAGGTTGGACATCTCCTACAAACCCCACAGAGATACGCCAATTTTTGGGTCTAGCCGGTTACTACAGAAGATTTATTGAAGGTTTTTCAAAAATCTCAAAGCCTTTGACCGAATTAACTCAGAAGAACAAGAAGTATATCTGGGGAAAAGAGGAGGAATCAGCTTTCCAATTGTTAAAGAAAAAGCTATGTGAAGCACCAATATCAGCACTACCTGAAGGAAGTGAAGACTTCGTAGTATATTGTGATGCCTCATATCATGGTTTGGGAGCTGTGATGATGCAACGAAGCAAAGTGATAGCTTATGCCTCGCGACAACTCAAAACGCATGAAGCCAACTACACAACCCATGATTTGGAGTTAGGAGCAGTAGTATTCGCCCTTAAGTTATGGAGACATTACCTGTATGGCACCAAGTGCACAGTATTCACCGACCACAAAAGTCTTCAGCATATCTTAGATCAGAAAGAACTGAGCATGAGACAACGACGCTGGTTAGAGCTACTTAGCGATTATGATTGCGAAATCCGTTATCACCCAGGAAAAGCCAACGTTGTGGCAGATGCATTAAGCCGAAAGGAACGAGTAAAACCTCAAAGGGTCAGATCGTTAGGAATGACCATTTTTTCTCCCCTGCCCTCACAAATACTCATCGCTCAATCCGAGGCTCTTAAGGAAGAGAACCGACCTGGTGAAAAGATCCATGGCATGCCAGAAAATAAGAATGGCTTTGTGCAAAGAGCAGACGGGATGCTCTGTTTCAAAGAAAGAAGTTGGGTTCCTCTATACGGAGGTATACGTGATCTCATTATGCATGAGTCTCACAAATCCAAGTACTTCATTCATCCAGGTTCCGACAGAATGTATCAAGATCTCAAGAAACTTTACTGGTGGCCAAACATTAAGGCCGACATCGCCGAGTATGTCGGAAAATGTTTGACCTGTTCAAGAGTAAAAGCGAAATATCAAAAGCCGTCAGGATTACTCATACAACCCAAAATTCCTGTATGGAAATGGGAACGTATTACAATGGACTTTATCACTAAGCTACCTAAGACATCAACTGGATTGGACACCATCTGGGTCATCGTTGATCGTCTCACAAAATCCGCTCACTTCTTAGCAATCAAAGAAACTGACGAGATGGACACACTCGCAAAGCTATATCTAAAAGAAATAGTTTCACGGCATGGAGTGCCGATCTCAATCATCTCAGATCGTGACAGTCGTTTCACATCTCATTTTTGGAAGTCTTTGAAAAAAGCCTTGGGAACCAAACTAGATATGAGCACTGCATATCATCCACAAACCGATGGACAAATCGAGAGGACAATCCAAACCTTAGAAGACATGCTCCGAGCATGTGTTATCGACTTCGGAAAAGGTTGGGACAAACACTTACCTCTAGCCGAGTTCTCCTACAACAACAGCTACCACGCTAGCATTAAGGCAGCACCATTCGAAGCACTCTACGGTCGAAAGTGCAGATCGCCTGTTTGTTGGACCGAATTCGGAGATGTACAACTCACCGGACCTGATCTCATTCATGAGACCACGGAGAAGATAGTCAAGATCAAGCAACGACTGCAAGCTGCAAGGGATAGACAGAAGAGCTATGCCGACGTGAGACGAAAGCCTATGGAATTCCAGATTGGAGACAAGGTCATGTTGAAAGTGCCTCCCTGGAAGGGTATGGTACGTTTCGGAAAACGTGGAAAACTTAACCCTAGATACATTGGTCCATTTAAAATCCTAGAAAGGATAGGACCAGTGGCTTACAAACTCGAACTACCAGAGTAACTTAGTCGAGTTCACGACACCTTTCACGTATCAAATCTTAAGAAGTGTTTGTCAGATGAATCTCTTGTAATTCCTTTGAAAGAGATTCGGCTCGACCACAAACTTGTCTTTACAGAAGAACCCGTGGAAATCATGGACAGGGAGATCAAACAACTAAAACAGAACCGCATCCCCATTGTCAAAGTCCGATGACTTGTTTGACCAATTACAAGGATCGAGTGTATACTCGAAGATCGACCTAAGGTCAGGGTACCATCATTTAAGAGTTTGAGAGGAAGATATTCCCAAGACAGCTTTTAGGATGCGTTACGTACATTACGAATTCCAAGTAATGCCATTTGGTCTAACTAATGCACCTGCAGTGTTCATGGACTTGATGAATAGAGTGTGCAAACCATGCCTGGATAAATTCGTGATAGTATTCATAGACGATATTCTAATCTACTCACGCAACGAGAAGGAACATGCCGAACATTTGAAGATTATTTTAGAGTTACTCAAAAAGGAACAATTGTATGCCAAGTTCTCCAAATGCGACTTTTGGATTCGAACTGTACAATTTCTTGGGCATGTTATCAACAGTCAAGGCATTCATGTAGATCCTGCAAAGATGAAGGCCGTCAAAGGTTGGACATCTCCTACAAACCCCACAGAGATACGCCAATTTTTGGGTCTAGCCGGTTACTACAGAAGATTTATTGAAGGTTTTTCAAAAATCTCAAAGCCTTTGACCGAATTAACTCAGAAGAACAAGAAGTATATCTGGGGAAAAGAGAAGGAATCAGCTTTCCAACTGTTAAAGAAAAAGCTCTGTGAAGCACCAATATTAGCACTACCTGAAGGAAGTGAAGACTTCGTAGTATATTGTGATGCCTCATATCATGGTTTGGGAGTTGTGCTGATGCAACGAAGCAAAGTGATAGCTTATGCCTCGCGACAACTCAAAACGCATGAAGCCAACTACACAACCCATGATTTGGAGTTAGGAGCAGTAGTATTCGCCCTTAAGTTATGGAGACATTACCTGTATGGCACCAAGTGCACAGTATTCACTGACGACAAAAGTCTTCAGCATATCTTAGATCAGAAAGAACTGAACATGAGACAATGACGCTGGTTAGAGCTACTTAGCGATTATGATTGCGAAATCCGTTATCACCCAGGAAAAGCCAACGTTGTGGCAGATGCATTAAGCCGAAAGTAACGACTAAAACCTCTCAGGGTCAGATCGTTAGGAATGACCATTTTTTCTCCCCTGCCCTCACAAATACTCATCGCTCAATCCGAGGCTCTTAAGGAAGAGAACCGACCTGGTGAAAAGATCCACGGCATGCCAGAAAATAAGAATGGCTTTGTGCAAAGAGCAGACGGGATGCTCTGTTTCAAAGAAAGAAGTTGGGTTCCTCTATACGGAGGTATACGTGATCTCATTATGCATGAGTCTCACAAATCCAAGTACTTCATTCATCCAGGTTCCGACAGAATGTATCAAGATCTCAAGAAACTTTACTGGTGGCCAAACATTAAAGCCGACATCGCCGAGTATGTCGGAAAATGTTTGACCTGTTCAAGAGTAAAAGCGAAATATCAAAAGCCGTCAGGATTACTCATACAACCCAAAATTCCTGTATGGAAATGGGAACGTATTACAATGGACTTTATCACTAAGCTACCTAAGACATCAACTGGATTGGACACCATCTGGGTCATCGTTGATCGTCTCACCAAATCCGCTCACTTCTTAGCAATCAAAGAAACTGACGAGATGGACACACTCGCAAAGCTATATCTAAAAGAAATAGTTTCACGGCATGGAGTGCCGATCTCAATCATCTCAGATCGTGACAGTCATTTCACATCTCATTTTTGGAAGTCTTTGCAAAAAGCCTTGGGAACCAAACTAGATATGAGCACTGCATATCATCCACAAACCGATGGACAAATCGAGAGGACAATCCAAACCTTAGAAGACATGCTTCGAGCATGTGTTATCGACTTCGGAAAAGGTTGGGATAAACACTTACCTCTAGCCGAGTTCTCCTACAACAACAGCTACCACGCTAGCATTAAGGCAGCACCATTCGAAGCACTCTACGGTCGAAAGTGCAGATCGCCTGTTTGTTGGACCGAATTCGGAGATGTACAACTCACCGGACCCGATCTCATTCATGAGACCACGGAGAAGATAGTCATGATCAAGCAACGACTGCAAGTTGCAAGGGATAGACAGAAGCGCTATGCCGATGTGAGACGAAAACCTATGGAATTCCAGATTGGAGACAAGGTCATGTTGAAAGTGTCTCCCTGGAAGGGTATGGTAAGTTTCGGAAAACGTAGAAAACTTAACCCTAGATACATTGGTCCATTTAAAATCCTAGAAAGGATAGGACCAGTGGCTTACAAACTCGAACTACCAGAGGAACTTAGTCGAGTTCATGACACCTTTCACGTATCAAATCTTAAGATGTGTTTGTCAGATGAATCTCATGTAATTCCTTTGAAAGAGATTCGGCTCGACGACAAACTTGTCTTTACAGAAGAACCCGTGGAAATCATGGACAGGTAGATCAAACAACTAAAACAGAACCGCATCCCCATTGTCAAAGTCCGATGGAACTCTAAACGAGGATCGAAATATACTTGGGAACGCTAGGACCAGATTCGCACCAAATACCCACACCTATTTTCATAGACACTCCTATCACCCATCTTAGACTAGAATTCCGGGACGGAATTCAGTGTAAGTGGTAGGTACTGTAACCTCTCGTAATTTTCCCTATGAATAGTAAATGCTAATAAATGATTAACAAATCATTACGTTATTTAATAACCATTCCTACTGGTAACAAAAATTTTTTTGTTATACATGCTATACTATTTTAAATCACAACGATATTTGTGATTCACCATTTACCTAGGAACGATGCTTACACACGAACCTTGATAGTCTAAAAAAATCGCGAATTTACATAAAACAATTTACGCTTAATATTTAACGTTTATACGTTTCGTCAATTAACCAAACGTGATCAAATAAATTCCCGAGCTCACAAAAATTTTCACAAGTACTAAGTAACTATATTGGACCTCGACCCAATACCCAATAAATACTCTATGGGCTGCTAGACCCATTGGGCCTCGACCCAATAATACTACAAACCAAACGCACCAAACGGACCCTTATTATTTTCTTTCGTTCATTGGGCCTAGTCCACCAAACGAGCCCAAAACACAAACCAAAGCCCAAGTTTCATATATAAATTTTCGTTTTGGCTACCTCAAGGATCGAACACTTTGGCCAATTTACGAGCAATCTAGCTTAACGACAACATAATATTTTTACACCACTCAATTCTCCACCCAGCTGAGAATCGAGTGTGACAAACCATATTTCAAAATTCGATCATTTACCTACTTAAAATCTACCAAAGCTCAACACACATTGGCACGTTATGAACACAACACGAAATTCATGTTTTGGCTTAACTTGTGTCTCGTATAACCCCCTACTCGACCCAAAGATATGTTTTGTCTAACAAATAAATTCGTGCAAGCTCTTAATGGCTATACGAACTATCAAACGATCCCTACATCTATTTTTGGTCACGTCTAAAGTGTGATAGACCCAAGGGGTACTCGACCAAGCCACCAAAAACCAACATTTAAAACTTTGTTTTGTTTTCTTCCCCTTGGTCCTTAGCGCCGGCTAACACAACAAAATACCACCATCATTTAGCCTACTTACACACTCCAAAGTGACTTATCAATGACCTTCCCTGCTACTCTCTTACACCCTCATCATGCTTCATCATTACACTCACTATAACACTCAACGAATCACCCTTAAAATAACCTCAAACTCTCGGCATTCAAACAACACAAACATACCCAACTCAAAAATATTTCTAAGTCTTTTTCAGTTCCTGAGCACGCCTAGCTTTAATCATTTTTCATGGTGTTCAAGTCGAACCAAGAGGCATTCAAACCTTGTTCCTGATTATTCGAAGTCTAAAGAATCGAGCTACACATTTTCCTTGGCCTAACTCAGTCTTGATATCGTGATACGCCCCACCTTTTGAGGTGAAGTGAGCACACTTCGAACCTTTCTCATTGTTATATATTTTTGTGATTTCATTTTCTATCGCGAACACCTTTTACTTTAGACAAATATTTCGTTATTTTAATTTACAACACGTATGTTTTATTCGACACCCTAAGTGTTGGCCATGCTATTTATCAAGAACAACAACCATTCGAACCTTATATAAACATATCAACCCTAAAAATCACACGTTCCTAAGTCCCTTTGGGCACCTTCGAATTGTATAAAACACTTAGAATAATTTTGAGGCTTTAAAACTGTTTTCCAAATGAGCTATGCTACGTTAACTTTGGCCTTGTATCTCCTAAACTCGACACACAATACACCATTTTTAAAACTCGAACTAATAGTTCTCGTAACCAACTTTTGAGTTATACGAATTAGATACTTGACCAAGCTCATCTAATCTCATTTCAAGACCTAAAGCTAATCGAGTTTTGATCACAAATTAGTAACTTAAAAATAATACGAGTGGGCTTAAAGCCCACTAAGCTATTTATAAGCTTTTCGTATAAGCTGATTTTATAAGCCTATTGATATATTTTTACAACCATAAAATGAGCCAGTAACCAGGCCCATTAGCCCTTGAAACCCAATGGATCGAAAACCCATAATGGGCCATATTTATGGCTCGTTAACAGCCCATAAGCTCGAAAATAAGCTTTTGACAAAATAAGCTGTATATGTAAGTTACATAAGCTATTTTAAACTTATTTATGAAATAAAGATGGAAAATTTTGATTTTTATAAAGTTTGAACTTGTTTTGCAAAAGTTTGCTAACTGAGGGACCAAAACTGTCAAGTTTGGAAACTTGGAGTAAAAACTGTCATTTTGATATCTTGTGATGAAAACTGTAAATTTAAGAACTTTTGAATATAACATGTAAATATTAAAATGTTTTAGACTTAAAATGTAATAAAAACTTAACCGAGGACTAACGGTGCAAATATTATGTCGTTAGGGTATAAAGTGTAACTTTGTAAAACTCAAAGGTTATTTTTGAAATAACAGATTTTATACTTGTAATAATATTTTACGAACTCAAAACCCGAAACAAATGTGTTTTAGTCCCGCAAGTCAACATTTAACGTTACATTTTCTAGTAATTATATATATTCATATAACTTATATAATTATATATATATATATATATATATATATATATAATTATATATATATATATATATATAATATAACACGTAACCACTTAACGAAACATTAAATGCATAACATAACTTATCATCAACCAACTTTAATTTATCAACGACGATCTCTTTAGTCAACCTTATGTACTCCGACAAACGAGCACATACCCAGGAATATATATATATATATATATATATATATATATATATATATATATATATATATATATATATATAACTTTATTTTTAACTTCAAGCATTTAAACACGCATGTTTTAATGTTACAAATTAATTATCAGTCGATAAAACCTTGAACGTTATGATTCGCGATAAACCAAACTTGGACTATCAAACCACTAAAACTTGCCATATATTATTTAGGTCATGTGTTGAAGCCGTTTCCTCTCATCATTTAAGTTACGATACTACCACCACTACTGTACTACTAAAGTGAGTTCATAGCCCACACTTAAACTTTTAAATCCTTTTGTGGGGAGATACATGCTACAAACATGAACACAAACTTTTCGTATGCTATGACTGATGTTATTATTGCTTAAGTAGCCATTGCCAGAAGTCCGTCTATCATGAACCTTAATCACTTGCGAGTGAACGTAAATAGTTGTGAATAGATCTATTTGGGACTGACAATCCCCGTTTGGGTCTGCTAGGATGAGCCACCCAAACGCACTTTATTTAAACATACTCATAGGTTATTGGCAAATACCTATCCCGAGGGCCTATATACTTTACATCATTTTGATGCCTGTTAAACGTTGCGTGTCATGAGCTTAATGCAATAACAACTTGATTTTAACTCGTTTAATTGTAATTCGATGCAATTAACACTTATACTTTGTGTTCAACTATTAAACTTAAACCTATGAATATCCGTCAACTTTTGTTGACTTTTAGCATGTTATCTCAGGTAACTAAAAGCTGGAACTCAAGGCACGAAGTGGGCACTAAACCCGGCACGGGTGTTAAATAAATATTTTATCATTCAAGTTTAAATAAACATGTTTAACTATGAAACATCTTTGTATCTCAAATGCTTGTATTTTGAATGATAAACTTAAAACGTCTCTTTTAAGTCATTTTCTATGGTTATGACTACGATCCACTACGTAATACCCCATTAAGTCTTCCGCTGTTGATATCCGAATTTAGGGGGTGTTACAGATGTACCTATGGTAACAACAATAATCAGAAAGTTAGTATTTGGTAATGTCAAGTTTCAGGAGATGTGCTTCCAAATAAGGCATATAGCTACTTCTGGTAACCAACCGTGAAAGCCTATTATTTTTATGCAACATGTTGGAACTTTCTTAAAGCTGTGTGGATGCACCTAAAAAGACAACAGCAATCAAAAAATTAGTATATGGTATTCTCAAGTTTGAGTAAAAGTGCTTCCAAATAAGGCATTGAATTATTAGAAACTGCTAAAATACTGACGTAAGCTACATATACCCATCAACTCTCATATAACCAAACACATTTGTACACCATTAACCACAGTGACAACACATTGTTCCCATTGTCTCTCCGTCGTCAACCACATTTGAACTCTTCTACTTTCATCTTTCCTGAACAAAATTGCAAAATAGAAACTTTCAAAAGAAATCTATCATCAAAATTCAAAAATAAATATTTTATATTTCTGATAAAACACATTCTGAAAAACAATGTTCCGGTCAATATTGAATAATCAAAATCAACGCTTGTGCCCTCGTTGCCATATGTACAATATACGACACAATACTCAAAAGTAACTACTATCAAAACAACATACAAATTATACCTATCTCCGCACACCGAGTCCCTGCATCTCCGAAATCAACACCGTAAGTTGCCTAATATGTAGATCAATATCCTGAATAGTTTTTAAGTTTAATTAAACTCATAAGCCTAAAAAATAAGCTAAACCAAACACCCCTTAAAACCGTAACAAATTTTCCCAACTCATTATAATAAGGTCTACCCATTTATAATGAGTTGTCGTTCCCCTCATATCAGCTAGTTTTTCAGCCTGCCGGAATCAGTGCCACACCACTGCCGCCGACTCTGCCACCTTTGCCTCTTATCAGATGTAAGAAATCGACCTTTCTTTGTGGGTTTGATTGAATCACATCTTCATTTTCAAATTAAAGATATGAAAAAGAGTGTGTATGTGTGTGGATCAGTGGAAGGTTTAGAATGGACGTTGTTTTTTGATCATCAATCTTGATTCTGATTCGGGATTAGGGGATGTTGAAGATCGTATGTTTTGGGTTTTGATTGTGATTTGTGTGTGTGTCTGTGTGTTTTAATAATGGATGAATCTAGAATGGTGTGGCTTTATCACTTGAAACGGAACGGTAACAGTAGTCTAACAATGAACAGTGTTTCGAACAGTTTCCTTACGGGGAAGCAACCAATAGGAAGACGCATTTTGTAAAACGGGACTTTTGCCTTTTAGTATATATAATAATTCGTTATCCTGCACATAAACTCAACAAAACAAAACACACAAACATATATATTATTTAGCAAAAGATTATATACATTATTATTATTTATGCAATATATTTGCATTTACTTGTTACATATATTTATTTTATATATATATATATAATATATATATATATATATATATATATATTATATATATATATATATATATATATATATATATAGTTATATTGTCTGGTTCACCCATGAGATAAGTTATGTTTTGAATGCCAAGAGAGGCACTAATACAGACCATCGAATAAAAAGTTTTAAATTGTCTTAAAACAACCAGGTATCTGGTTTTCCTTGATGAAGTACGCCGTACATACACACATGTACGTCGTACTTAGATGTCTTGCTGCTGCTGTTGTGGTGACTGTGGTGGAACTGCAGATGTGGAAGGCTGAGCTTGCTAAGCTGAAGTGGATGGCTGATTGTTGGTGATTCCAGGTGGTGCATAGGTGCTGAGAATAATGCCATGCTGAGCTACTAAGCTATCAAACAGAGGTGAATACATCTCCTAGTGGTATGCATTCCTTTTCCCTAACTCCTCTAAAGCAGCTGGGCTCCTCTCAATCACTCCCAACTTCTGATAAATCTCCTGCAATGTAGGCCTAAGAGGTCTGGGCTGCACCAACCTGAACATACCTAGAGCTCGATCCTCTTCCATCAATTTTCCATCACTACCAATCAACTCTCTCAGGGTTGTCTCATTAAGCTTCCTACAAGGTGTAGGTGTTGAGTAAGTGGACAAAACTTCATCTGTTAAAAGCCTCATTCTCCTTGCTATTTTTGTCGCAAACTGCCCACTGTGACAAACGGTAATTTTCCCACCAATATTTTAATAATAAATGTCAATTTATTATTACCTAACCGTTAGACTGAGCATTTATGTGTTTACATAACTATTACGGGAAACAAACCCGCACGCTGTAGCGTACAGTAACTCACCGAAACTATTTGATTTTATCAGAAAAGGTGAATTTTCCACTTTCTGACATTTACAGACCCCAACGTAACAAAAACGAGAGGTTATCTCGTTTTTCTTGAAAAACGACACCACACGCATACCGACACAACATTAGTAAATGTTTACTTTTATAAATTCATTTCGGAGTCAATAAATTTTTACTCTATGTCAGTTTGATAAAAACGACTCCTGAACTATATTTTTCGTGCTCACGACAACCCGAAAATCTCAAGCTACACCGGGGTTCAACGGGACACGGGGTACACTCAATACAAAACTTAAAACAAAAATTCCTACCCTTATCTATATATTCAACCGTACCCCACTCACATATCTTTAAAAAAAAAAGAAAAAAAAAAGATATAAACCCGCGTTTCACTCTCTCTCTCCTTTCTTCCCCACCTCTCCTCTGATAACCTAACGTCACCCTTATCCTCTTCTTAGATCGAAAACCAACAAACAATAAAGTGACGCCATGAATAAAAACAAGGCCAGAGTTTTTATCTTCTTCTTTATGTCCAAGGGGGAGTGGCTGTCACCATTTGTTGAGTCCAAAAAGTCAACGAATCAAGCCAAGATATGAGGAAGGTGGGGACTATGGCTTCCCTTTTCGGCTATAGATCGACTGCCGATCAAGAAAGAAAGAGTCAAACCCTTCTTTGTATATGTGTTATAATCCCATTCGATTCACAGGCAAACCCACTCACTCAAATCATTATCAAAAAACAAATTCAAGGGTTGATATTCTAAGTACAATCGATTACTAGGTCAAGAGTGGGGTGTGGATTGCTTGCTTGAATCGGATTTGGGTTCCTGTGATTTCTTCTAACCTCCTGTTAATTCGAACTCCTTTTTGTAAGAGTTCTAAGCTTCTTTTTGATTCCTTTCATTCGACTATTAGTATGTTCTTTATATGTTGAATAAACTTTCAGTTCCCACTCACTCAAATCATTATCAAAAAACAAATTCAAGGGTTGATATTCTAAGTACAATCGATTACTAGGTCAAGAGTGGGGTGTGGATTGCTTGCTTGAATCGGATTTGGGTTCCTGTGATTTCTTCTAACCTCCTGTTAATTCGAACTCCTTTTTGTAAGAGTTCTAAGCTTCTTTTTGATTCCTTTCATTCGACTATTAGTATGTTCTTTATATGTTGAATAAACTTTCAGTTAATAGAGATTGTTAAATACATGATTCAATTATTTTTTTTTTGTTGTGGTTATGTTCTGTTGATTAAATTCTTTGTGGTATCATTCAATCTTTCATTGTGTTAATGTTACGGTGTGGTAAGATTAAACCCGAGAACTAAAAATCGTGACTATATTGGCTCGAAACTGGAAGTGTATTTGGTTGCTTAATTGTTCTTGGTCAAATGGTTAAATAGTTAAAAAGTTTAGGAAAAACTTGGTACTGGGTTAATAATGAGAGGCTAAAGTGTCGACTGTGTTTGTGCTTGTGTTCATACTTGGGTTTTTGCGTTCATGATATACTCAAAGTTGTTTGGTTTGTACTCGAGTTATAGTAGTGTAGGTACTGGTGTTCGACTCTTGTTTGTGTTTGTGTTGATAGTTGTGTTTGTGCTTGTACTCGGTTATGATTGTGTTTGGGTTTGGCTTATGCTCGAGTCTTGTTAGCATCGTACTCGGATTATGATTGAGTCGTGTTTAGGTTCGAAATTGGCTGTGTATATGCTTGGTGTTGTGTTGGTTTATTGCGGTTCAAGTGAAAATTTTAAGTGGTAGATTTGAGTAAAATTTGATTCGAGTATGTCTCGGTTTGTATGTGAGTCGAGAGGCCACTCGAGCTCACATGGGAAGTGGCTCGTCCTCTTTTCTTTTGGCTCGACTACCACCCCCGAAGGGTGCTATGGTTCGTTTGGGAAAACCACTCAAATAGTCGTGTTTTGGTGTTTGTTGTCTCGAGGTATAACACCCATGAAGGGTGCTTGTTTTTCTCGGTCAAGAGGGTCTCAAAAACCCTCGTAATGAGGACACGGGTTGGTCAAATATAAGTGTCGAGTTCCCTATTTCATTCGAACCATTATAGCACAAGAGGGAAAAAAAATAGTGTTTGTGTTTTGTTTCCAAATTGCATTACTGGTTTCTTCTTTTTATTTGGGCCGAAGCCCACCAGTGGCCTGCTTCATTTTTCCTTTCTTTTCCTTACCAGGCCACAAGCCCACTCGAGTTTAGAAGTGTAAATTACATGTTGGGCCACAGCCCACTCCACAACACAAGAGTGTGTTGTATACTCGGTTATATATACAAGTTGTGTCACGATCGTCCAAGTAAAAATTCTCGACTATTTCACACTTTATATTTCACGATTTAAAAACAACCCAACTTATTATCAATCCATTACACTTCACTAAAACACAAGAATCTCGCTATATATTTATATAATATCTAAACCACGCAACGTAATTAAGTAACTCGACATGATATTTTCTTATAAAGAACCAAATTGATTTTTACTCTACACATACGATTAGAAAAATTTTATGCATTTAACAATCATGAGAATAAAGTGAAAAACTAGACTTGTGAAATTTAAACTCGTTCCTTAACTCGTTTACATATAAACTTGAAGTGTTTTATCATAACTTATATAAATCTATTAGATTATGAAACAATTATTTTCAAACACAAATCTTATAACTTTTGTTAGCACGAGAATTGTTTACTATCAAAAATTATATACTTAGCCTACTAAACTTTATTAAATGTAATAATCAACGATGAGAAATCCTAAACGTAACATTTCCTTTATATATATAAAAACATATATATATACCCACACACCATTTTTCTCATGCACACACTTATACATGTAGTGTATAAACACGCACTTAGTAATATATATTCATTTGACTATAACGTTTTTCACATGCCGTCAACGTCTTATATTTGATATAAATTTTTCCGTACATAGTCTTTCAGTTACTGTCCAACTGGAGATTTATTCGTCTTAATATACACTTAAGCACTTCCAAGAGCCAATACCTTCAAATGATTTAGAAAATTGTCTTAAACTTAAATGCTGCCACACCAGCAACAATAACATAAACTCTTTAAATCTTTTGGATTTAACTAAATTTCATAAATTCTTTAACTCGGTTCGTGAACTAAAACAAACCTTACTAATTTAGGTCGCGTGTTGGTGCTGAACACTGTCTGAACTATTGTATTATCTTACTGCTATTTGCCGAGGTGAGTTCATGGCCCCTACCTTTACTTGTTTTATAACTGTTTTGGGGGAGAATACATGCTCGTTTTTAACTAAACTCGATGACTGTTTATTTGGAAAATGTGAATTGTTTATTCAAGATTTAACTGTTTGGCTGAAATACTAGATTGTTTACTCGAATGCGTTATATGTATACATGACACACACATTGACCAGGTGTACTGGACAAACATATATAACAGGACCGGGTGTAACGGACAAACTACTAGGTGTAATGGTCATTACGAGTGTATCGATTAACCAAACAATATAAATTTGTGTTCCACACTTACTAATACTAAAACATATGAACTCACCAACCTCGTGTTGACACTTTAGCATGTATTTTCAGGTGTAAAGTGATAGCACACTATTGGAGGCTTTTGGCAGGACATGGCATGATCATAGAAGAATCCGATTTATTTATATGTTGGGACCACTTTATTTTTATGGGCCTGTTTTCCGCACTATATTATGAATGATGTAAACTTAATATTTTTGGTAATGAAATTTTCTTCTAAATGGTTGAGGTAAAACCGTTCTTTGTACCTGGTATTGTGATACTAATTTAGTAGCACCCAAACATGTATGCTTCTGCTAAACCAGATTTTGGGGGTGTTACACCCACAAATGATATTGCTCCCATCCTGAGTTCCCTTGCCTTTTCTCTTCATCCACCTAGCAATCACCCATGCCGCATTGGCATAATTCTCTCTATTCCTGTCTTCAAACATGCTTAACAACCACAACTCATGCTTTTGAATCTTATCATACCCTGTTGTTCTCTAACACAAACCATAAGCTATCATCTTGTGCAACACCTTCAAGACTGGGCTTCTAATGTTGTTGGTTGCACTCCTTGACAATCTCAACTCATCCTCAATGCTTATCCTGCTCCAATACTCTTCTACATTAAAATCCCCTTCATCTCTCAAACCTTTCTGAAAGTAGATCTCAAAACCTTCTTCATTCAACTCCTCTGACCTGTATAAACCCAAATACCTAGCAAACTCAACCAAACTCAAACTATGAGCTCTTCCCCCCGTCTAAACTTGATGATTTTCTTAGTGTAGATGTCCTCTTGACTCACATCCTCATCCATTTGGTATATAGAAAAGAATTCTTGACACAGTTCCTTGTAAATAACTTCCTAAATGTTAAAAGCTTTCTTCCATGCCTCAGATACAAATAACTCTTCTTTTCCTCTAGTTTCAATCAAACTTATCTCCAGCATGTCTTCAATCACTTCTCCACATCCCAATTTATTCAGTAGTGTCCAGTCCACAATGCATGGTGAATAAATCTCCTTAGTCATCAATCTTGCTAGAACACCATTATACTTTCTCCTATTGTCCATATTGCAACCTCTCCACTGTAGATGTTCATGGTTCAATCTCTCTATGAGTAGTTCATCAACACTAATAGTTGGTCTCTTCCTTTTGCTTCTTGAAGATGACCCTGTCCCCTGAACATTTGTACCTGATTACTACACACATAATCCATAGAAACATGTCCATTAGTGGTTAGTGCAACAAAATATAGTTTAAACACTCTCTAAGTATCATATGCAGATACTCTGTTTAAATTTCAAGTAAAAAGTACGGCGTACTTGACTACAAGTGTGTCGTACTTTCTGGGTTTCAGCTTAAGTACGGCGGTTGATGTTGTAAAACCAGAGTACATCTAGTCCTGGGTGCGAAAATTTTGTAGTTTCAAGGCATGAAACTAATAAGACTACTTCTAAACTTATTCCACTGGCTTTTTTACTTCTTGAAACGCATTATAGTTCACTGAAAACATGCCTTAGCCTTTTATTCCTAGTGTTTCACATCGACTCATATTTTCAAAATCTTTGAACAATTCCTTTCTTACTCCCTCTTCGCATTAGTGGTTACTAACTTATTCTAAGGCAATCTTAATCTATCCTAAACTAAAAGAAAGTATTCAAGACTAAACCCTAACCCTAAAAATAAAAATAATGCAAAATGGCTAAGCATATCAATACAATGATCATCTAAATACTTAGAATCTAAAAAGAAAACTAACAAAGTCTATAAATTAAAATTACATAACTTAACCCTAAAAATAATCAAGAAAAATAAGAATCAAGAAATAATGATTCGAGAAAAAGAATTATACCGAAGACATGATGAAATGTGGATTGGTTTTGAAGATCTTTGAGATTTTTTTTCTTGGTTTTAGGTGCGGCGGTTTATGTCCCTCTATTTTTAGTCTTGTGAGTTATGAAAGATTTTTTCACAAGTATATATAGCCCCGCTCAGAAGTGCGGCGTACCTAACTACAAGTACGTCGTACTTACTGAATTTTTATTAACAATTAGCAAATAAAACTCAAATGAAAATATAAAAACGGTCAATCCACATATAATCAAGCTTCATAATATTCATTCATAGTTGCTTACATCAAAACAATCCTTAAATTTCCAGGATTACAAGGTTTTGATATGTTTTATTCAAATCTAAAATTAACATAGAAAGAAAATAAACAAAAGAAAAAACTTAGGAGCATAATTGCCACTCCTATCCCTTCATTCAGCGTTTTTAGATTTGAAAGTAACCAGGTGACATGATGTCACTTAGCTTGTAGAGCCCCGAGACTTTCCTTTCGGTTTCCTTTGTTTCATACCCCCTTTCAAATGCATTTCCAAATGGGTCCACAATCTTCACATTAACATGCCATTAACTATCTCCTTTAACCTTTGAGTTTCCTCCCGAGTAGTTTGGTGTCCAGTCGGTGTGTGTCAATGATACGGGTAATGCACCAAGAAATCCAACTAACTTTTTCCAAACACACACATCACGAAAAGGATTGAGGTAATCTTGTTCACCTAGAGCACGATCTAGAGCATTTTCACTATCCAAGTAACTAGGACGTTCTGGTCCATAGAATGGTTTCCCACTCTCATCCCTTTTTGGCGAATACTCATCATCATCATCGTCACTTTCGCTCTTCTCTTTCTTTTTCCTCATCGGCACTATCTTGTAGCTTCCTCCAAACACACTTATCCTACTCTTCCTTGTGTCCATAATGGTTCCAAGAGTGTACATAAAACTCCTTCCAACAACCAACGGCACATCTTTGTCAATTGGCACATCAAAAAGCAAGAAATTGGCATGCATGATGTTTGTACCAATTTGGCATAGAACGTTAGCCAAACGCCCCAATGTTTCAGCATGAGTATGGTCCAACAACTTTACCTTATCAGTCTTAGGTTTTGCTTTTCCCCTTTCCAAGAGTTCATAGATACGGTACGGCATCATGTTGATATTAGATCCGGTATCAACCAAAGCATTGAAATTAAGTTTCCCTTCCACATGACTTGGTAGAATGATGCATCCAGGATCTTCTTTTTCCTTCAACACCTTGTGCTCTTTAACCACTTCTTTAGCCAACTCTTCTTCATCACTATTGTTTTCTTCCCCATCAAGCTTAAGTCTATCCACAAGCACACTATCAAGCAACATTTTGTGCTTGTCACTATTCTTCAAAGTTTCAATCACCGACCTTTTCTCATTGAGCAACAAAACTCATTCATACACATCCTTTTCAAACTCTTCCCTAGTCAATTCTTCTTGAGTTTTAGCACGGTTCACGGTCAACGAAGGTCCTTCCCCATCGTAGGTCATTTTGTAGGTTTTTTTGAGGTTTGTTTTTGTTTCTAGTACCTTTTCCAATGTTGCACACATAGTTTGGGATGTCAACAGGGTCTGGTATTATGGGTGGAAGTTCTTCAACCGATATACTAAATAGCAAAGCATCTAGTTCTTCATCTTCCGAATCAAACACAGGTAGCTCAGGCCAAAGGGTGATTATGCCTAGTTGCAAGTTTACCACAGCCTTAGCAAGCCTTAGAAATGGCCTACCAAGAATAAAACTAAGTTCCACATCATCTTCTTCAGGATTCACATAGAATTCTAGCACAAATATTTCTCCTACCAAGTTCACAAGCAACTTCTTATCAAGTTTCTTATCACCATTCTCCAAAACAGTGAACTTCAAGTTCCTTTGAATAACTAACTCTTGAGAAATCAGGTTCTTATCAAGATCCAAATCAGTTACCCCATCAAGGGCATTCACACCTTCCACATAACATGGTGTAATGTATCTATCCCAAGTACCATCTTCTTTTTCCATTCTAAAGAAAGTAAAAGCCTTCACCTCCTGTTTCTTTCCACTATCAGTGTTAGGAATATAAATATTCATGTGAAGACTCGGTCACCCCGAGTATCTGTTTAGCATTTATGTAGCTCGTAGGATTATTAGTATTAATAGTATTAGTTTAGTTATATTAGTATTTGTGGAGTGGGTCGGGTCTTTACCCACTGTTAGCTCACTCTACAGCCCGCGAGGGGCAACTAAACCTTGTAGTATATATACCCCTTCCCACACATGGGAAGGGTTGGAGCTCTTAATCATTCAACACAAGTTTTCTTCATCTTCTCTCTCTAGAACTCCCACTCTCTCATCTCTCTCTCTCTCTCTAGAATTTTTCTAACATCAAATCCAAGTATGCATATGTTACAATTGGTATCAAGAGCCATGGTTAGGTTCGATTGATTGTGTGTGCTTGGATTTTTTTTTGTTCGAACATTATTTTTTGCTTTAACAGTTCACATAACTATTTGGGGTGACTAAGGATTCGTGGTTGCGTGTTTCATTTTTCTTGGTTCGAACCACTTGTTCAAAAGATTTATTAACAAATCTCAACATTATATTGGGCTTTAACATTATCTTGGGCTCTAACAACACTTGTGACTGTTGGATTTGTGGTTCCTATTGTGTTCTATGTTTGTTTTGGTTCGAACACATTATTTCAAGATAGCTGGTCATTTTCTTTTGGTTTGAACAATATTGTGGGTTACATGTCCATATGAGTTTGGTTTCTATTTTCTTGTCTTGTATTTTTTGTTGCTCGAACAGTATTTCATTCAAAAGATTACTTATGGTGAAAGATTATTGAAGGTGTTCTTGGTAGCGATTTGTCAAATTTTCTTGACAGCGGTTTGTTTTTTCTTTTGTTGTGATTTGACAACTTTGGTTGAGGTTTGCACTCAAAAAGGAAAACAAATGTTGCGGTTTGCCTGGAGTTGAACTTGCGGTTTGGAAGTTAACTAAAACAGGGATGAAAACAAAACTGACTTCTGAAAAGTAATAGTGACAAAACTGACACTTGTACTTTCAAGAAAGTGACCTGTGGTTTGACAGTTGCATTTTGACCCAAGAAACCTGCGGTTTGGTCCTTCAGTGTTGCGGTTTTGTGATATTGCGGTTTGACTGGCTGATTGGAATTGCGGTTTGATCAATATTGGGGGTGTGACACAGTTTATGATAATCTTTGTTTGGTCCACGCTAATAAAAAACGCTCACAACCTTACAACAACAACAAAGAATACTGCAATCTCATATAAACAAAGAAAACAGCAACATTAATCACAACAAAAAATCATTTTTTTTATTCCACAACAACAATAACAAATCTACAGCAAAATCCACAGCAACAAAATCATTTTTTTAAAGATTCAAACCGAAATTACAACAACTTAATTTTACAACAACTCGAATAGTGTTAATCTAACCTCAACAACAAATCACTTTTCTATTCGAGTCATCTCACAATCATCCCCGCTAACAAACAACAACAACCCTAAAAGAAAAACAGACAACGAATAAGAAAACCACTCAACCTCACCTTCATTCCATCCTCCTCACATAATACGTATCTCAGTTTTCTCGTCTAATTGTCACAAAGCTTTGAACTTGAAACAAAAGTAATTAAGAGAAAATCATTACCGATTCCTGTTTAAGCATAACCTTCTTTTCATATCCGAATCTTTAAAAGAAAAACCAAAACAGATTGTGTTTTAGTCGCCTTTTTATCCGGTTATCAACTAGAACAAGAGATTAATTCAGACCTCAGATCAATTTTTAATCACAAAGGATGAATTTTTTTTCTGCGTCTCATCCTACCTTGGTGTTCGATTGGTGGCTGAGATTCATACATCCTTGGTGTCCGATCTGCGGTTGCGTTTTTGTGTTCGATTTGTGGTTGAGAAACGAAAAGGTTAAGCAGATTATTGTGGGTGGGTGGCTGCGTTTGATAAATGAGTGGTGTTAGGGTTTGATTATGAGTGGATTAAGTTAGTGTTTTATATACTTAAGAATATTAGGGTTATCCTGACTTGAAGTGGGCTTCAACCGGATTTATCTCTGGGCTATGTTAAATTGGATCTCTCGTTGGGTTGAGTCAAATTTATCATTAGGCTTATAATCTGTTTGGACAGTTAATACAAGGACGATTTTTTGTTGCTGGTCTTTATCTCAAGCACGGATTCTCTTTAAATTGTTGTGGTATAACTTTGGTCAACGATTTCGATTGTGCTGCAATTAACCCGAGTTTTCGGGCTTATTGGATAAAACCACGGGATTTATTCGGATTTCAAAACACGAGCGTTGTCCAAATTCACTGTGTCTTGTCTACTTCATCACTTAAAATCATTTCAAACAAACCGAATCATAATCATCACACATTCAAGTAACCATTATCATCTCACGGTTTATTCTTGATTCTTGTAAAATCCCGCAAAAGAGCCTATTTCTCGGTTTAAATCATAGAATTGTAAAATCCCGTGCACGTTTACATCATGCCTACTAATTCAGATTCCTTCATATCTGAGTACTCAAATTGTACGACACGTATGATAACAAAAGATTTCAATTCTGTACAACAAATAAACGTGGGTGATTCTGATAATACGAATGTGGAATCTTCGTGCCCGAATTCGCAAGAGAGAGAGTTGCTTCAGCCACAACAGTTGTCTAATGCAAAGGAAAGTTGCATTGAATGTTTTTGATTACTTCATTCACATCTCAAGGTTCTCTCAGAAAGACCTGGATCCATGGGAGGATTCGAACGAGCTTTTGCATCACTCTTTGGTCAAGATGTTCAGACCTTCACAGGCACTATGTTCCTGAACTTAGCTCAACTAGAAAAACAACTTGACAAAGAAGAACTTCATGAAATTGGTTCCATGGCTGCTCTTCGGGTGATCAACAAA
Source organism: Artemisia tridentata subsp. tridentata (assembly GCA_021014915.2). Lineage (NCBI taxonomy): Eukaryota > Viridiplantae > Streptophyta > Magnoliopsida > Asterales > Asteraceae > Artemisia > Artemisia tridentata. The sequence goes on from CP139504.1 coordinate 270,092,060, forward strand.
CAACTTCAATTGTTCATCAATTCACAATACACTTGGGATTATGATAGTCAAATGACAGAAAAGTGTTTTACTGATTACACTGGGATTGAAGTTAAAATGTTCAGAGAAACATTACTCCAACACATGGGTAATGTTGAGAAGTACATTGAGAAAGAGCACAACACCAACTAAAGAATGAAAGTCGGATGCAATCAAGAGAGATTAAGGTTGATTCGTGTAAAGCACTGGGTGCTAGTTCAGTTGTCACAGAATGCAGAGGGACAAAGCCAGATAAGCATGATGCAAGCAGCAGTTATGTGACTCACTTCACACATGGTGTGGATGCTGATATCAGACCAGTAAATGACCAAGTGCCATTTACTGAGGTACATTTAACTGTTCAACATAATGTCCTTGCTAATGAACATCATCACACTGATCAAATTAAACCTACTTATGACACATATCTGTTGGAAAAGACTGATAGCAATATCACCTCTGATTCAACAAATATGAGTCATAAGGGGGGAGAAATTGATCAGGATGCTGAACATGATGATGCGTTAAGTTCTTCTCTTACGGCTGAGCTATTCAAATCAAATGATATGGTTGAAAAAGAAGTTTATAATGAACTTTCAAACAGACTTTTACAACTTGAAAAACATTGCATTGATCTTGAAATCTCAATGCAACAAAAGGAAGAAAGTTTTCAAACTAACCTACCATGTAAAAATCCGGAATTTCCTGAATTCCGTGAATTTTTTATGATAAACGATTTGAAAGCTCAGCTACAAGCCAAAAACTTAACGATCAACAACCTGAAAAAACGTATTGCTGAGATGTGTGATTTGTGTAATGAAGTTAAGGCTAAACATGACAATAATGCTATTGCAACAAAAAATGCTGAATTAGAACATAAAGTGGCTGTATTAATTAATGAAAATGAGACTTTGAAAATTCATTGCAATGAACTGTGTGACTCAATCAAAGAAGCAAAAACTAAGACTGTAGAGCAGACAACCTCTTTGATTGCCAAAAATGATGAATTCAAAGCTCAACTTCAGGAAAAGGGTTTTGCAATTGCAGCATTGAAAAACGGATTAAGAAAATTAACAGGAAATAGTGTGAACACTAAGTTTGCAAAACCATCAATCTTGGGGAAACCACCACTTAGAAACCAATCAGTTGTTAGACAACCGACTGCGTTTAGACCTGAACGGCCAAAATTCTCAAAAACACGGTTTGCCTCCCAAGTTGATGCGAAACAAGTTTTGTCAAAACAAGTCACTTCACAGTCTAGACCTAATGAAAAGGAATATGCTCCTGCAAAACCTCATCATATGAGTGCTTCTAGCTCTTCTAGGGTTAGTTTAAAGCATGTGTCATTTGTGACACCAAAAGAACCTGTTAGACATAAAGACATTGTTCAAAATCAAAACCTAGTGGACGCTAAGAAAAACACACATGAAAAGACTAGGAATTTGCATGTTTCTAAGAGTAGTTGCGTGCCAATTAAGGCAATTCTCGTAGCAGATCACTCTAAGAATCCTAGATCTTTTTCTGATTCCAAACACTTTGTTTGCTTGATTTGTCAGAAATGTGTTTTTAATGCAACCCATGATGATTGTATATCAAAATTCCTGAAGGAAGTGAATGCTCATGCTAAGGTTCAATCCTCTAAGACTAGAAACAACAACAAGCCCGTAGAACCAAAGAAGTATATTCAGAAACCTGGTAGGCAGATTGCTATAGGACAAAGGTTTTCTCCCAACAAGTCTTTCACTGTGCATGAGAAACCAAACACTCCTAGATCTTATCTTAGGTGGATACCGCCGGGTAGAATTTTTAAGATTGTGGGTCTTAGATGGATACCTAGTAGAAAGATGTTCACTGAGTGCAGAACCAAGGTTGACAGTGAAACCCCAAATGGTTTAAATGCTGATATCACTAACCCATATAAATGCAGACAAACTCTCAATGTCAATGCAAGAAGTCTTTACTTAAGTGCAGGTACATCGTTCCCTCCTATTAAGGAAAGACTCAGGGTTTGGGTGCCGAAAAGATTGATATCTCATGAAGTAGGGGTTCAAGCAATTCAAGCTTGATGAACGTCAACGACAATGACGTCTGTTCACATCAGTTCAGGCCTCGTTCCTCAACGACAATGACGTTTGAACACAGCAGTTCAAGCCTCAGGCCTCCATGTCAACATAATGGCGTCTGCTGACAACTCTTCAGGCCCCGTTCATCAAAGAAAAAAAAGTGTACGCTTATGTGCACTTTATCTTCAGAAGAAGAGAAATCTTCTTGTTTCTGACTATTCTCATCTACAAGCCTCATACTTGCTCCATGCTCGTTCAGTCATCAAGTGGATCTACTTTCATTAGATTGGATTTTTATTCACTCGATCAAAAATGGCATCCTCAAATGCAATTTTTGAGGGGGAGAAGTGTGAACAGTGGATCAACCTCATACGCACTTGTTCAAATCAAAAATGGCAACCTCATATGCAATTTTTGAGAGGGAGAAGTGTGAACAGTGGATCGACGTACATTTGATTGTATGTTCACTCACTTGTTGGGCATGTGAATCTAATTGTGACTACGGAGTTGATCAGGTATCACTTATTCGAGATTGAAGCTGACTTTCACAAAGGCATGATCTTACTTTATCTTGAAGTCGGGGTAAATGTTTGAAGACTTGGTTAACTATCACTTTAAGGAGTTACGTTGTTGTACTCAGTGTCACACGCCGATGGCGTTGTGGATAATCGCAAGAGGTGTTAATGTCTCATACTTTGGTTGGGAATTGAGTACTTAGAGATTTGCTTGGAGCATTTATTCTCTACGTCGTTCTTCCAACATTAATGCAAGTTTAAGTCACGAGAACGGGGAATTTTACTTCAGTGTCAAGTTTGGTATATCGGGTTGGCTCCATCAGTCATCACTTCAAATAGCCTAATTAAGGGTTGGTAAAGATAGTCAGGAAGAGTTTCGGTAGCGGTTGATTCTCACTTGATACATTTGAGCTAATTTTGTTCTTCTCACAAGATTTCAAGTATTTGTGCGTAAAATGTGTTGCTGATTCTGAGGTATCAAAACCAGCAAGGGGGAAGGAGACATACATCTGAACACACAACGAGTACACGTGATGAACTTTATACCTCTTCTGAGTTGGGGTTATTCCAGGAAGACAAAGGTCATAACCGCAGAGAAAATCAGTGTTTTAACTCGTTCCTTATGGTGTATCATTCCAACTACGTGGGGGAAGAGATGTATGAAACAGTTTCTGATGATTAAAGAGGTACACAATGGTATGATGATTCCTCTAGTTAGTCTGTATCATTTTGACTACATACGGGATAAATTGCCTACACTCGGGACTTAGTTGGCTTGGGTGTAACAATTTTCATTTGCAATTTCCTGAAGGGAGAAAAGTGCATCTCCGAGTCTTAATTGATCTTGATGTCACGTTTTTGACTTCATGAATGGGATTGAGTGTGTGCTTCGGGTTTTTGGGCTTCATACAATGAGACTGATTGCATCAATTCAACTACTAGGGGGAAGTGGACTCTGGATACTTTCGGTATGCATTCCTTCAGACTTCAGCGGGAAGTAATGTGAGAAGAATTATTCAAGTGTGAGATGATACACTGCTGATCTATTTAAGGATCCCCCGATTGGAGAATCACGATGGTTATTCTTAAAAGGAGCAGCAATTTTTGATGTGGTTTGCTACGGTTTTCGCTGTACACTTACCTTATGTAAGCTTGAAAGAGAGCTTTGAATCTGCTCAAAAAGAAGATTGTTGGTTTGGGGGGAAGCTATCAAAGCTTCACATTGAGAAGGCTCAAGTTCAGGCGATTATTCAGGAGCCTTGAATGCTTTGGTGGTGAAAGTTTAAGAGATCTTGACTATAAACTTCCACAACGTACAAGAACGATATCCTTATGTTGGTGTTCATGTCATCATCTTCCTAAACTGAATAATATAGTTTGTACATATTTTAAACCAAATTGTAAATAGAAAATTATAAAACCAGAAAATTGTATATAGAAAAATATTAAAACCAAGAAAAACCATAAAAATCAGAAAAATAGAAAATACCAAAAATAGTTGTTCTAGGCATGTCTTCTGTTTATCAATAACATTTACGGACCTAGAAATGTCATTCAATAATGACACGGGTCTTTAAATGAAGCTCGAGCAGAAGTTTAAAAGGTTTATCAAAACATGTCATTATGGCTTGCAATTACTTCATATAGCAACCCGCGTTTCAAAATGGGGAAAGCACGTCGACAAAAAGACGATTGTTCCTCCCACTGGGTGACGTTCACCCGGGCATGGATTACTTTATATCCATGTTTCTTTGATTTAATGTACGCTTTAGTGCATTATTTCTTGTAAAAGAAGAGAAATCTTCTTTGTATACAAATAATTTTCTTTCTATGATTCTTCTGAAAATTATTTGTGAGACACATGGTGGTAACGTGTTGTTTGAAATTCTTTCAGACTTTGATTGTGCATAAAATTTGTCACTCAATCAATGTCTATAGCTCTTTAACTAGAATGCGGGTCATTGATTGAGGGGGAGAGTGATTTAAAATTTATATCATCAAACGGGTTTCTTGGTTATCTCATAATTGTTAGAAAAGGTTTTGTAGTTAATGGGGTATTAGTTAAAGAGGAACTTGCTAAGCTTTATCTCAAATGGCCAAATGTGTTAGTTGTTAGAAAGATTAGGGTATTATGTGCAATTTGCTTATAGTATCCTAGCTTTATGTAACTATAAGGTTCATTTGTGTCACTCTGGAATCCTCGTTTAATCCCCTAAATACTTTAAAAGCCTAAATCTAAAAGGAGTTAGAAAACCCATTGTGTTTGATGTTCTTTAATTCTTCACTGGCATTTGTATGATCTGAATGAATGAGTTTCAAATGTTGATTGATTGTTGTTAGTCGATAGCTGCTTAATTGTTGTTGATTCAGTGCATGTGCATTCAGGATATGCTTAGGTATGTAGCTAACATGTTAGAATCTTGTCCCTAAGCCCCTGAGTTGAATGTTGAAATATGAGTGAATTGCCATGTTCATGATTGCTGATTGCTTTTCATGCTAGATAGCGGGTTGATGTATTTCCTGACTGTGGTTTGATTATGAGATGAATTTGGTATTATGAGTTGGCAAGCTGCTATGTGGTAGCTATAAATGAAAAGTGAAGTTGTATGTATGTATATCTGTGTTGATATTCTTATGCAGATTCCATGGCCAATATGAATGTGCCAGTTCCCGCTCTAACCATTTGATCAGATGTTCAAACCTTATTGACTGGCTCTGAATTCACCACAACAACAATATCGGCAACAACAACAACAACACTGTCTTCACCTCCACCACCTTCACTTCAACAAAGCATTACTTATTCTGGTCTCGCCGAGTGGGGATCTACATTCCTTGGGAAGATTTGTTGGTGGATGGATAATTGATGCTGACTACTGACTCCCTCAAAGAAGCGAAAAGGTCAACATCATTTGTGTCATAACAATTATCTTTGTACATAATAAGCAATGAATAAAATTTGGTTGTTATGTGTCAGTGTATGATTTTTTTTTTTAAATATTCCAAACTTATCATACCTGACACTAACATTCTCCCTCATTGATTGAGGGGGAGCATCGTAATGTCTCATTATCAGAATATATTAAATCTGACCACATTTTCTCCCATAATTTTCTAACTTATTTAAATCAATTGGGATCACAAATCTCAAAGGGTTTGAAAATTTTGATCGGGGGAGAGAATGTGATTTAAATATGAAATCTAATAAAATGTGATCTTTTGGACTCATGTGTAGGCTCCCAAATATGTGCTAAACTCATTCGTATATCGATACACATATTGAGGGGGAGCGAATGATTTGTGATGGCAATTATGGATGAATACCAAAGACCGACCATTTTACTTGATGTACTGGAGTTATAAGGATGGCAAGGTTAGGTATCAGTTCCCATGATCCAGCCAGAACCGGAAGGATCTTCCCAGGGACAATCCTCTAGTTAGAATAGAAGTCCTTAGGAATGATTAAAAAAGGAGAAAAGTGAATAAGGGAAGAGTGCCGACTGAGATGGAGCTAGTACTGGAACAAACCCAACAAGGTGCTACTAATGAAGTCTCGGTAAGCGCTGAAGGGGTTGAAGAATGAAAAAGAAATGTAAAGATAAAGGGTGAAAAGAAAAAAGCTCTCCTTACACTTTAGGTAGAAACTGGGTCAATACATATGCTGTCAGAATCACTTAGTTGATTGCTGACATTGAAGACAAAGTATCATGGACCCAGTGATACGCTGCACAACCCTCCCTAGCCACTCAAGGTCCCTCAAAGGAATCTTGTTTCATTTTTCACGGAGATCAATACATATCTATCGTCTCTCTCACTCCGAGTTAGATGATATTGAAAAGGTGTCAATCCTCTCCAGCCTCCGATCACTAAATCAAAATGCACTATTGAGTCTAGAGCCAAGAGATCATCAATAAATCTCATTAGGACACACTTCCAATATGCTTGCTGTTTCATACACTGTGAAAAGTAAGAAAATATATGCTAAAGAGTCCTACGCATTATCCTTGTGGTATTGCCAGAATATCCGAGTGATACGTAAAGTATTCACAATGAAGATGGAAATCCTTCTAGAGCCAACATCAAACAAGCTCTTGGTGGGTGACATGTGAGATCCTTCATGGATCAAGCTTGTGACAACTAGAAAGAAACGATGGGGCGATTCAAATTTGAATCAAACTTGTTCCATGAAATGGATTGACGAATGCTTTTGGAAAACCTTTCAATGTGCTCACCAACAAAGTTTCGAGCACATTGATTGTGAAAATTTTCAAACAAAAGTATTTTTTGACAGAAATGTGATTCAATTTATAAAACCCTTTGTTAGTGCAAGCAGTCTCGTTGGGGAGATTGTTAGTGCAAGCAATCTCGTTTGTTTTGATTGATGACAAACATGTAACTTGATACATAACGTAAAATGTACAAGTTACTTGTAATCTTATTTTGTCTCAACATACATTCAACACCTCTCAAGTCCTCGTATGATACAACACAGGTTCGTACATGTTTGTTATGTAGCATTATGATCAAACCCTTAACAAACCATTTAGAATGTTTAAATACGGTTAGGTTATTAAGTATTTTAAAAGGCTAATCATTCTACTTAGAACCTCATTTTACACCTTTGCATAAACAAGTATTTTTACTTGTACATCATGTTTCCTAAGTTTAATAGGATAAGTACACTTTAGGTGTCAAACTAACATGATACATCTTGGTAAACATATATTAGTTAAGCTAGTATATACATGCTACATGATCACTAGGATACATGTTACATACATATATACATTTACATGTTTATGTTTATTTCTTAAATTAGAAATATTTAACATGACATCATGGCATGCATCACTTACATATCTTGGAAGATTTGTAATATATTTTGTATAGATCTTCAAGCTAACAAGTTGACTTTTGAAGATATGGCAAGATATGGTAAGATATGGTAAGATTTGCTAGCTGTCAGGTTCGACGGATCCCGCGGATCCCTTTGTTATCCCGCGGATCCCTTTGATACAAAGGGCGGATCCCTTTGGTATAAAGGGCGGATCCTGGCGGATCCCTTTTTCAGGATCCGCCAAATCTGCCAACTGTTTAAACAATTTCCCTATAAATAGAAGCCCATTGTTTGCCCATAGTTTCAAGCAACTAGAACACACATTCCCTTCATCATTTCACACACTTAGATCAGTAGCAAACCATGTAGATTCATAGATTAATCACCCTTTACATAATGATCATAATGTTACTAACTTTCATGATGTTGTAAGCATACACTTGTTATGATCCTGTGAAGCAAGCTCAAGATCATGAGTCATCATCCATAGCATACTTTCTGATCCACCATGAAGGTTAGAAGATCTTGAAGTCATTATCCATCATAGCATTCCAACATATGAAGATTCAAGAGCACTTGACATCCTCAATGATTGAAGACTTCTTATTCAAGAAGTTCATGTAGATTCCACTTGCATATATGAAGATCCATCACAACAAGTCTAGGGAGCTTGTGATCTTCATTCATTGAAGACTTCCGAACAATGGAAGTTCATTTAGAATAGTCATTCATATCCATGATACACTTATGTCATGGATCATTGTAAACATCATACTAGATTAGATGGTTTATGTGTTTATGCCATAAAACACAAGGTTTCTATGTTCGGCCATAAAACATAGTGGGAGTGGTTGTACCCTTGTAAAGAACTCGGTATCTAGCTTAGTACCAGAAAAAGGATAAGCGACGACGGGAGTGGTTGTACCCATGTAAAAGAACTCGACATCTAACTTAGTGTAGGTAATTGTATAAGCGACGTTAGGTTGGTTCTACCTCGAAATAGAACCCAATATTTAGCTTTGTACCGGAAAAAGTATAAGCGAAGTATGTAAGGTTTTCTCCGCCGAGAAGGGAGCTTGTTGATCTAGTGAAGTAACTCTCGAGTTGGGTACTCGGGGAGTGGAGTAGGGCGGAGAGGAGCTCCGTGATCGAACCACTATAAATCATCGTGTTCGGTTTGCGCTTTCTTTTACTTATCTCTTTACTTTTATATTTGCATTATGTGTTTGATTGCGGTGTGACTTGTTGATAATACTTGTGTGACAACATGTTTCAACTTATGCAAGTTAGACACATCTTTCATATTAGAACAAGCTTAAACGGACATTTGATACAACAAGTTTCAAGATTTTAAAACGATAACGTATTCACCCCCCCCCCTCTACGTTTTCACACCCTTGTCGTGTTGCACAAAATGTTTATCCAGTGACATGCGAGTGATTTTTCTAATCAATTTCTCGTCAATCAGTGGGTATTTAATTCACTAATTCACTCTACCGTGTTGTCTGCTTTGAGACGTTCCGGTATGAGAACATGCTTAGTATGATGATTCTGATATTAATTTGTTGGAAGACTCATTACTACAAGCTGGAAATTCCTGTCAAGGAGAATCTTCTTTAAAGGGGGTTCTACCTGATCACAGGTCGGTCTTCATAGAACCGAAGGTTAAATCCAACCACCACATCGAACGAATGACAAAGCCATATTCGTTCTCCAACTTTATTGCTAACTGTTTTATTTCAGATTCATATAAAGATGGCGATGGTGGTTCCTGATTCCAGCAGAAACGTGTCAATCCACACTCCATGCTCACACTTCCAATTCATTATCGAAGACAACATGATAGATGAAAGACCTACAACACAGCTTTTGCAACTCTGATGATAGCTATCATGATTCAGAAAAGTGTAAGCATGCGAGTTCAACGGTCACAACATATCACATGAAGGCAATATTACAACAGATGAGCTTGGAGATTTACGGTGACTAATGATCTCAAGTATGCTCAAAGATCACAACTTCACACAGAGACGATGCTGAAACAAGATGATTAGAAGACATATGTTGGATGATATCATCGAAGAATCTTCAAAGATCATCCAAGACAAAAGATCAGTCGTCAAAAGAGTTTACTGCTGAAAGTGCAAAGTTTCATGACTTTGAAGAATCAAGACTACGAGCTAGGAATTTACAATCATGTAATAGAATGCTAGAATTCATAATATTATTTCCGGGGTGACCTCCCTTAGGGGGAGATTGTTAGGAATATAAATATTCATGTGAAGACTCGGTCACCCCGAGTATCTGTTTAGCATTTATGTAGCTCGTAGGATTATTAGTAATAATAGTATTAGTTTAGTTATATTAGTATTTATGGAGTAGGTTGGGTCTTTACCCACTGTCAGCTCACTCTACAGCCCGCTAGGGGCAACTAAGCCTTGTAGTATATATACCCCTTCCCACACATGGGAAGGGTTGGAGCTCTTAATCATTCAACACAAGTTTTCTTCATCTTCTCGCTCTAGAACTCCCACTCTCTCATCTCTCTCTCTCTCTCTCTAGAATTCTTCTAACATCAAATCCAAGTATGCATATGTTACAATCAGTTATATCCCAAGTATCAGCTCCATTCCAGTTTCCTTCAATCTTCACCAAATCCTTCTCAGACAAGGCATTTCCCTTATCTAGACACAATCGTCCAACACTTGATTTTAGGTCCATTTCTATTGTATAACAACATAACATCAAATGAAATATTAGTATGTTAGTACAAATAAAAATGAATGATATCTTGCACTCTAATATCATTAATAAACATTTAGAAATCAAAAGACGGATCGGTTTTAGCATTATAAAGAAGATATTAGTCTTCTGTGATGAAACAGACATAAAAGTCTGGCGTACTTGACTACAAGTGCGTCATACTTTCTCTTTGGACTTAGAAAATTTTCGTAATTGTTCAGGAAAGGCCGACGTTCTTGAAAACAAGTACGTCGTACTTCCCCTGTTTCCATTTTCATGATTTGGTTTCTCATAGAGAATCAGTTTGTAAATCAAATTAATCCATTCATTTAATTTTCCAATGATGTTTATCATTTCACGTGGCATAAATTTTTCATTACTAATCACATATTCGATTAGATCAAAGTTCCAAAATTCTTTATAGCTTTTGCATTTTCCATTTTCCTTCATACATATAAGAAACATATTCAAGAAAGTAATCCATATAGGCATTAAGCATAAACTCTTAAAACTAAAGAAATATCTAATTAACCAAATAAGCAAATATTTTTGTATTTTCGGTGAATCATAATATATAAACAAATGCATCAATCCAGATAGCAATAGCACATAAAAAGCAATTCTCATGTTCTTAGCATTGAATTTAAGCATTGAAAGTTTTTGTATTTGTTTGAAATTATTTCAGAAAACATTTTTGATTTTTCAGAAAGTACGGCTGTTTTAGTTACAAGACCGGCGTAGTTTAAATTTTTCCAGAGAATACGGTGCACAACCACTAAAGTGCGGCGTACACTCAGTAACAGAAAGCAAATTTTTGCTTCAGTTTGCCAGAAAAATGTACGGTATTGGTTGTAAAATGATCTCAGAACACTTATCCAACTTATATTTATCAATTTCAATCCCCGGCAGCGGCGCCAAAAACTTTGATGTGTTAATAAAGCTTTAAATTTATAAGACTAGTTTTGTCCGATTATTTTGACTAACACATGGGTAAAGTATAACCCTCATTGTAATCTAGTAAACAGGTAAGACCAGGTCATCCCAAGGGATTGGTGAAAATTCAGTTTAACAAGTGTCCACAGAAAAAGTCCAAAGATTGTCATTATCGATAGACTAGTAAATTGGTTGATTTAGATTTGTAACAAGATTATATTAAAAGCATGTTTATTTAGGCTGAAGAACATGAGAGTAAACACACATAAGAACAAGATATATAAGCAAGAGATGACTGGTGATCACTCAAACATATAACTATTTAACATATTATAAAGTCCTTTTGGCCTATAATTCTTAATATACCAAATGCAATAAGATAGGTTTGTGATAGAATTACAAACAGGTCACTTTCCTAATCAAGTTCGTTAGACATGAGACTAGGCATTAAACAAGATCATGTTTAGGTCGATAAAGGTTTTGTTGGCCAATTTCTACAAGGTTAACACCAAGTTGCCATAGACAAACAACTTGAAATAATATCAAAGCAATAGAGCCTTTCGACCTATTTCTACCACAGAGATACATCAAACAATTAGCAATGGTCTAAACACAAAATCATCAAGTGAACTATTTATAGTATCAAAGCAAGCATTCGAATGCACATGTTACAATCACATTACTACATCACCCAAATAAACACAAGTAGACTACTCCATAATTTCAGTAACAAAGCTCATAACAATCAAGAGAAATTCCATAAACTTCGTAATAAAATTGTTAATTAAGAATTGTACCAATGATTACAAGAGAATGATCAACTAGTTTTCACATGAGAAAACTTCACACGTATCCTAGCCTTCCTAGACTCTGTCACAGCCCTTGGAATCTCGAATAACTCTGACTTAGTAGCCTCGATATGGTGAACTTGTTGTGAGTTCACCAATATCCAATTTTGTATATTAACCTTGATATGATATGGTATTGCCCACTTCCCTGGACCTTAGGGTCTTATTTATAGCTTAGAAAACACGTTGCTAACTTCCATGAACGATTAATAGAGGCAAATGATCGGCCTCTCATTGAATGCAGCCATAAATAAGTTGTCTTGTAACTGACAGGGTAAGTGCGCCGCACTTCATATAAAGTACGTTGTACTTCGCTTTGAATCAAATTCTTCTACCCGCCAAGTAAGTACGCCGCACAAGGTCCCGAAACCGGCGTACTTAGGACTTCTTCTAAGTGTTTTCATTTCAAGTCCTTTCTTCTAACAAATGTTACCGTTTTTAATGGTTTTTAAGCCATATTTCCAATTCCTTCTCTTTATCATCCCTGCAACAGATTAGTACCAAATTCCATACAAATAGCATAATAATCTATATATATTACTAGATAAATAGTATATAATTTAGGGAATAAATATGTATAATTAGAGCGTTATCAAAACTCTTTTTTAAAAACTAGAATATTGAAATCTTGAAACTTAAATTGATGTAGTTTGCCTTAATTATCTTTAAGTATCTCTTAAACTTGACAAATTTCTAAAAACTTAGCAACTTAAATTATTTAATTTCTTGATCAATTATAAACTTGATAACTTTTCAAAAACAAACACTATATTAATTTAAATAAACACACGTTTACATTAAAGGTCGAACAAGAATCACGATTTCACAAGTATAACTATTTGCCGCCATAAACTGTCGATTTGCGCGGGTATACGTCTGGTCTATATTTATATATCTACTACATATAATTCACAAATGTTTTTCATAATGCTTAAAAACTTAAAAATGAGTCATGTTTAATCCTCAAAATACCTTTTTAAAACTTAAATTTCAATCTTTTACTTACTTTCTCACAAAAAAAATAATTTTAAAAAAGTTTTAAAAATAGTTGCTTTAAAAATAGTTTTCTTCTTCTTCTAAAATTAATGTTTCTTTTAAACCCAATGTCTACCATTTTTTTTCCTTTTTACGAATTCATCACAATCTTGTTCTTAATCCCGGTCCATATTTCAATCTCAGTTTGTTAAAGTAGAACTGGTATGATGTTATTGTCATCTCAGATGAGGATGAAGAGTTGTCAACGTCAACTGTCACTACAAAAAAACAGGCTTTCAGAGACTGAATTTCTAGGGACTGATATATCAGTCACTGATACATAGCATCGGTAAGTGAAACATCAGTTACTGATACTTTTAAGGACTGACCTTTTATTGACTGATTGCGGCGACTAAAAATCAGTCCTCGATTCAGTGACCCCATATCTGAGACTAAATTTCAGTTACTAATATGCCTGTACGATAAAAAAAATTGGAGGCAAATTTGTTAGTGACTGAATAAGGGTGACAATTCAGTCCCTAGTACATGTACATCATTTCTAAGACTAAATTTCAGTTACAAATATATTTGCGCAATAAAAAATTTTGGCGGAAAATTTGTTAGTGACTGAATTATAGTCACAGTTCGGTCCCAAATACATGGAGATCGTAGCTAAGACTAAGTTTCAGTTACAAATATGTCTACACAATAAAAAGGTTTGGAGAGAAAATTTTTAGTGACTGAATTTCAGTCACAGCTGCGTCCCTATTACATGGACATCATACCTAAGACTAAAATTCACTTACAAATATGTTTGCGCAATAAAAAAAGTTTGGAGGGAAATTTGTTAGTGACTGAATTTGAATCACAACTCAGTCCCTAATACATGGACATCATAGCTAAGACTAAAATGTATAAAAATAGATTAAAACGGACTAAAACGTTTAAAAACGGACGAAAACTTATAAAAACGGACGAAAACGTTTAAAATCAGACGAAAACGTATCAAAATGGACGAAAACGTAAAAAATGGACGAAAAAGTATAAAAATGGACGTAAACGTAAAAAAACGGACTAAAACGGATGAAAACGTATAAAAACGTTAAAATATAACAGACAAAAACTGATGAAAACATAAAAATACGGATGAAATAGTATACAAACGGACGAAAATGGATGAAAACATATAAAAACGTAAAAAAAAAGGGACTAAAATGGATGAAAACGTATAAAAACGTAAAACATGGACAAAAACGTAAAAAAACGGACGAAACGTAAAAAACGGACAAAAATGTATAAAAGGGACGAAAATGTATAAAAACGGACGAAAACGTATAAAAACGGACAAAAACAGATAAAAACTGACAAAAACGGACGAAAATGGATTACCGACAGAATATACGCTTCTATATGTTGTAATGTACTACACTTGTTTTTAAAACCTACATATATTTGTATTGTTGTTAGTAATTGTAAGTTTGTATATAAACCTATTTACGGATTGCTATTTATGTGTAACACTTAGGGGTTCACGCACGAAACCTCGGTTTATACCCCCGTGACGTGGGAACTCGAGCAGAATTCAAGTTTCAGACGTTCATAACATCTTTAGTATTCACCGATGGCTTTCATTTTGAGTGTTGACAATTTAAGACGTGTAATCAGGATAATGACATCAATAAGTTTCTTCATCGAGCGCGACATCCCTTTTAAAGAAACGACTATTACGTTCTTACCATATATAATAAGTCGTGGTGCCTATAGCAATCGTCAATCCACTATACTATACACACCACTTCCATTCAAGATAATAACAAGAAAGTTGCATATAGGCATATAGCCAATCAACGCACTCTACTTTACACACCACGTAGACCATCAGATTGCCTTTACGGGTTCTCACAACCCTAAAGGTCTCTTTATAAATACTAGACCATTTTCTCGAAATAGTCCAAGCTAATCCCAAGCAACATATCCTGCTTTGGGAACTCCACATTCAAGTCTATTATCCTCTAGGGTAATTGACACAAACCAACTGAGCCGACTCGTGAGCGTTACCCCAACTCATGACTCTTGTTACATTTTGGGGTCTTTACCGAACGTGGGAAACCGAACGGTCGACTAACCCAAACCCTCAATACATACCATACGTAATTGTTGAGTTTATCCATATTTACTTCCATCTATGTGTATGACTTGATTTTATCCATAGGATAAGCTTTGGATGTTAAGTAATTTTACATTGATATTCATATGTTTAGACGCCTCACGTATGAGTGAATAGGGATACACAAATGTCACTAATCGCATAAACGCTTGTTAGACTTTTAGGTTAAAGTAGCTAGTTGTAAACACTAAATTAATAAATAGCTAGATGACAACTATGATTAGTTTGTATCGCAAATGAATCTCAATGATTAGTTGAGAACTTAATGAGTGTAGATTAGTAAACCATTATCACCCTGTTCAAATCGGCTACTAATAGACGTACGAGTTATAATTGTATTATATTTAATCTTAAAATAAGTTACTTATGAATTGTCACAATATTTAACTTCAAAATAAAATTATTAAAATATTATTACCCGTTATGATATCTGGCTAAACCCCGTGCGTTTATGAGTTCTAAAACTTAGCTTATCGGGTCAACCCGATAGACATGATAACCTAATAGGGTCGGGTTAGGGTCCTAATTAGTTTATTGTCGGGTTATCGGGTCAACTCGATAAACCCGATAAGATATAATGACATATTAACGAATCTTTAATTTTTTAACAAAAGCCCATTAACAAGTGTTTTTTTCATAAGTTTAGTACTAAGCATGTTGCTGCTCTTTCACGCAGAGACAACATACTACCATAAAAATGCAGATCAAAACCATTTGACACTTAATCGCGCTCCAAGGAATGATGACATGCGAGGACACAAGGCCGGTCCTTTTAACAAACGCATAAATAACAACTCAAACATATAAACCAAACAGGAAGTAAAAAATTAATAGATAAAATGAAATCATTCACATCTCATGCTCGTACTCGATAAATACTCGGCATATCAAGCTCGGATCAACTCGATTTGTATGAAAATTAAGTAAATTTATGTATATAGAAGGGTAAAAATGTAATTTAATAGGAGCTCTATAAGGCTCGCGAGCTTCACGAGCCGAGTATTTAGAGCTCGAACTCGCCTCGAAAATAGAGTCAAGTAGCTTAAACTCGAGGTTGACTCGTTTAAATCGAGTAGTTTACGAGTCGATCTCGAATATAATGATTATGGATATTTTTAGGGTTTATATGTAACTACACTAAATGTATTTATTTATGAATGTATCAAGTTTTTCGAACTGAATTCAAATATTATCTTATAATTCAATCATAATGGTTTAAAAGACAAGTCATTCCAAATAAATCTAGTTTTTCGAACACTTTTTTATAAGTGTAGTAATACACTTTGGTACAAATTTGTTTGACATATTTTATATCTATATTGTTGATGCAAATAATGTTCTAAAAACGTTATTTATATCTTTCGATTACTTCACGTTTTGAGGATGACAAAATGTGAACTCACGTTACGTTAAAATTAACGTTAACAAGTTTTTAATCGGAAGATCCCGTTTCTATGCAAATCACTCTTGAACAAAGTTACAACTTGAACTAGTGATCAAAGAAGTGAATTTATGTTTTGAAAATTCACATTTTAAATGGGACAAAACATTTTTTTTCAAAAATACACATTACAAATTATTTTTGAAATATTAAGAAATGTTTTAATGGAAAAATTAGTTTGAAAATCATAACAGCTATTTTTCCTCCCAAAATCAGTTCCAACCTTCCCCAAATAAGTTTTCACCAGAAAAGACAAAAATTGGAGCGTCTTTGTCTGGCACGGCTCCACGGTTCCACTAAATTTAGTGGAGTCGTATGGTATTTAACGGAGCCGTCCGTACAGAATTTCTTTGTAACGTTCAGATTTTCTTTGCCTATAAATACCTACCACTTTCACAGTTTTAGGCACCCTTCCCACACAGAAAAATCCCTTAGCTAAATCCTCTCACACCTTTCACTTCTTAAGTTCATTTAGATTAGTTTTTCTTTATTTCAAGAGTGATCCAATCATCCTTCAAGTGATCCTCTTCATACCTCTTCACTAGCAAGAGAAGAACACAAGTATCCAAGTTGATACAAGGTGTTGTCATCCCTCTTCATTAGCAAGAGAAGAACTCAAGTAATCAAGAAGATACTAGAGTTATAGTTGATAGGTTTTTGTAACACTTGTTACAACCTTGTTGTGTCTTAGCATACATCAAGTTTATTTCCTTTTTGTGAGTGAGAGTGAAGATCAAGTGTGATCTATAGAGATAGTGAACATCTCTTGAAGCCATTGGGCTTGTGTGATTGATCAAGAAGATCAAGGGTCATTAGGTTAGTGTTAGTTGAGTATAGTGAAGTGAGTGTTGATCATTGTGATCGTGTTGAGATCTTGGTGATCTCTTGAAGCCACTGGGCTTGAGTGTTTGGTCACGTGGACCTTGGTAGATTGGTGCTAGTTAAGATTAGCACTCGACATCTAGCTTAGTGTCGGTAATAGGATAAGCAACGTGTACGGTTTTCTCCGCCTGAAGGAAGGTTGTTGATATAGTGTTTGAAACTCTCGAGTGTGGTACTCGGGGAGTGGAGTAGGGCGAAGAAGAGCTTCGTAGCCGAACCACTATAAATCCTCTATCTCGGTTTGATCTTTCCAACTCTACTCTTTACTTTTATTTGTTATTATTACTTAGCTTAGTGTGTAGTTCATATTGGTGTTGATTGATTACACATAGAGTTCGAATCAAAGTTTCCAATAGCATACTTTTAAAACAAGATTTTTAAAAGAAGTTTTTAAACCGGTAAACTATTCAACCCCCCCCCTTTTAGTTTCCCACATATATAAATATTAATTTTAACTAGTTCTTATAAACAAAATTATATAAAAATGTGAGGCTAAAATAAAATTTAGATATTTTTTTATAACAATAACATTTTCCTTCTCCCTCTCATTCTTCCCTCTTACAATTTTTCCCCAATATCAAAACCCCAAAGTTTCCCACTTATTTTCTCAATTTTTTGGCTAACTACCCGCCCATCTCTCCCTATCCTATCACTTTTCTTTTCCATTTTCCATTCAACACCGATACCAACTATAGACTCGGCTATTTCCCACCATCTGATCCTGCCACATCTCGGACGCACGCCGCCATACCCTGCTGCCATCTTTCATCATCCATCATCTCAGGCGCACCATTTTAGTTGCTTTCACAAAAAAGCCCTTCATTACAAATACCCCCAATTGCATCATTAAAAAAAATTCTTTTTTTCTTCCCTAAGATACAGTGGCAATGGCTATGGCTTCATTGAATACAGCCGACCTGGATACCAATCCAGAGATTGAGTTGGTAAGTTTTTTTTTTTTTTTTTTTTTTTTTTTTTTTTTTTTTTTTTTTTTAACTGGGTTTAAGTGTTTTTGAGATATTATTTAATTTATTGTTAGTTTTTATTTGGTATATAATAAGTGTAGGCCATAACCTAGGTTATATAAGTTTTTATTATTTATTTACTATTTTTGACTGAATCTGTTGGTTGATTGATTGATTAAGAATAGTGGTAGTCATTATTGCTGTTTATGCGATGTAATAAGCGAGCGGTTATGATTGATTGCAAACTGTTTGATGAAATGCTTCAATCAATATTGAAATCTGGTTGCTTACAATCGAATGCAGGATCTAAGTTGTTTTCTGTAACAAACTTAAACCTGATCATGTTAAGGATTTACTTTATGCTGATGTCAAAACCTGTAACTTCTAATTAAATGATTAGTTTGCCACTGATGACAATGATTTCTAATATATTTTATGTTTTTTGATAATTGTAGTTCCCAACACATGCTGTTGCGGTGGACTTGATCCCATTAACAACGTTTAGGAATTTATCTGTCGGCTTGCAAATGGGGGTACTGAACCGCCTACAACTCGCTAGACCTACCCGTCTCCAATCGATAATGGTTCCCCTTATTTCAAACAAGCCACATGTCTCTCTGGTTGCTCAGTACAGGAGGACGCATGAGAGGGACCAAGCTCTTGTCTTAGGCATCCTTCAACGGATTGACCAGGAGCTCATTAATCCTACACCACAGGCCATCGTTTTCTCACCAAACGGTGATGTTGCTACTCAGGTTATGCTCCACGATACCGTCATTTATTTTCTTTTATTGGTTTTTATTGAAACAATAGTTTACTTAACAGCAATAGATAGTGAGTGACCATACATTTACACAACTTTCGTCCTACACACCACCAAACCTCACAGATTTGTTAGGCCATTGACATAACAGTAACACCTATGCGATGTGGGATTTATAACTGAGGTTTCACATAGCAGGTATTGGAGATGGTCATTCTGTGAACCCATCAAATGGCTTGGTAAGTTTAAAATGCAGCATTTGCTCGATACTTTGATTGCGGAGATGCTGCCTGGTTCACTTGTGAATCCATTTTTATATTAAACATGTGTTGCAGGTTTTGAAGGTTCTCTCAGCTTCTTCATCAGCATATTCTGCCAACCCGAAGTCCAAGCTGTCAAGTCCACCATCCCTTTCTGGATCTTCCATTTCGTTGGTTTCAATTGTTCAGGTTTTTCTCCACTTATTATTGTTTATTTACAAGATAACTTGTTCTCATGTTTGATTTCCACATCGAATATTGCTTAATTACACCAGGTAGCGAGATATGCCAAGTCTGCAAAATAGCTCTTCTAATCATCTTTCTTTTAATATTGCAGGCTAGAAATAATGCAAGAGTTGTGTTCTCTGGCTCTTTAGATCTGTTCAGCAACAAGTATGTAATTTTGCAGTTGTCTTTATTAACAATCTTACAATCCTATGTGTTTTTTTGGGTTGAATTGGAACTGAATACTACTGTCTTATGCAGATTCTTTAAATCACCAGTGCAAAAGGCGGGGAGCTCAGATAAGTAAGTCTTAAATCACCACAGCCGCATACTTTAGTTGGCTACTTTAGTTTTATCATAGCGACATACTTTCCCATATAGTATTACTCTGAAAAAGAAATGATAAGTACATCAAAATGAATCTTAAAGAGTATATTGCTTGAATAATTACTTGCAACAGATATGGAAAATCTGGCAATCAGCAGTTTGTTACCGAGCTTAGCAAATGGGTTTTCCATGAAAGAGGCCATTTGAAGTTTTTTTTTTTTTTTTTTTTTTTTTTTTTTTTTTTTTTTTTTTTTTTTTAAATTAAGGTATTTTTTCTTTGCTCAAGTATTTCCAACTTTTACCACAATAATTTGATTGTTACTTTTAGTGAGGTAATGTGGGGTTGGGGTTATTACAGCCGATTATGATCTCAATCCTCTGACATGTAAACTACATTCCATCTAGTCTATAGTTTCTACTTCATTACAATTTCTTATGAATTTTCATCTCAACTGTTGACAGGCCGTCAATGTCAGCCACCACAGAGTTGGCGAGACTGAAGAACCTGCTATCTACAGGATCAACGATGACCTGGTAAGTCTTTTAGCATATAGAGATGCAAACTGAGTGGTCTTGGCTGGGCAGGTTGGGTTAGTGCTCCAAATGGGGCTTGATGAAACTAGTAATATTTGATGCATGTCAAAACGGGTCGGTATGTGTTGAACCAAAAACTCTTTTTTTATGTTTATTAATCTATCGGGTATTATAATGAAACAGTATGACTAAACTACTAGTTTAATATAATGATCGGAGAGAGTGGAAGAATTAGATACATTATTGGTCACGTATAACCTCTGACCCGTTCCAAACTTTTTATCAAGGTTTTTAGAGTTTACCCATATTGACCTATTAGAGGTCAAAGATAACTTGAATAAACCCAATTCTAGGTAAATGGGTTGAAATTGAGACTATTAACTGTATATTTTACAGTAACTTTTGTTGCTTAAAAAAAAAAGCCCCTAAGAATTTGCTAATCTCTAGTTAAATTGAACTTGTTTCAGGAGTACTTGGTAGAGATCTATGAGTGTTCAAAAGCTTTTTTACTAC